>QUSF01000038.1:2957771-3221410 GCA_003676055.1 Chloebia gouldiae
CCGGCGGTCGCCGGGCCGCCCCGCTCCGCCCGGCGGGGCGGTGTGACCCAGGGCAGCCATCGGCGGGGGCTGATCCGCACCAGGCCGCAGGGTCGCGCCGTCCGCAGCGCCGGGCGGGGGCCGGGCAGTCCCGCGGGTCCCCGCCCCGCTCCGCCCGCACCTGCCGGGCCACCCCGCCTTCTCCCGGCCGCCGCTCCGAGCCCTCCTCCCCGCCCGGCGCCTCCCCGCGCAACGGAGCAGGCGTGGAGGGGGGTCCGGCAGCCCTCATCCCACCCCGGCATCCCGGGCCCCGACGCCACTCAAAGCCCGCGAGGGGAGACGGCAGCGCCCGCTGGCACCGGCCCGCTGCCCTGAGGAGATGGCGGGGCCAGGGCCGGCCGGGCTGAGTCCCCGACACTGGGGGTGATGGAAGCACCTGGGAAAGGCTCTCCCTGCTCCCACCTGGCGAAAGGGGCCCAAGCCATTGCGCCATGGCGCACTCTGTGTGCTTGGTCCGAGAAACTGTGGTGTTCCATGGCTTCAGTGGCGTTTAATACTTAAACTCACTAAGCCTGAATCCTCGACCCGTGACTTAGTGGCGAGGTCAATCTGATCTGCTCCTCCTGGCCCAGAGCGTGCAAGAGCCAGTGCTTGGAGGCAGCTGCCTGGAGGTGAAAGTTGGAGGGCTGGGGAAGTGCCGCAAAGTTCCTTATCCCTGAGTACACAGCCTCTGCCCTCAGCCTGACCTGAGGTATGTGGGGCACACCCCACCTCCTACTAATTCACAGGTATGGATCACAGGGATCTGTTCATTCTCTCCCCATTGAGTAATCCTGTTCTTGGAGAGAAATAGGAAGCAGGGCCCCTGCGTTTTCAACTTCACTGAGCTGAAAAAGGAAGGCAGTGATGTGGAAATTAGGTTAAACCGCCTAAGTAGGCAGCTTTCTGCACGTAACTAATCTGGCTGCTGCATATAGCAGTGCTCAAATGAATTCCAGCCCAGTGGGTAACACTGAGACAAAACCAGGCTCCTCTGCTTGATTTGCAGGCCAGGGCTCCAGAGAGAGGATGGAAAATGAAGAGAAAAATAGGGTGTGGAGGGAGATATGGAGCACTTCTCCACTGAAATGGAGGAGCAGATCACCTGAGCTAAGGATGCATGTTAGGTCCTGAACAAGGTTAGGGGAGCAGCAGCTTTAAGACTTGTGGGTATCACTACCGCTGTTCTCTAGAGTACCTACACACCCTCCTCTTTCTTTCCCTGTTGCAGAGATGCATGACCTTGATACTGTTCCTGCAAGACATAGAAAGAACAGACTACTGGCCTTGCAATTCATCTGTGCTGCAATATGAGCAGCAGCTGCTAGCATCCAGCTGTGGTAGAGCTGTGGTACTATGGCTTTCAGAAAAGGAGCAGCTCATGTCTAAGGTCACATTAGAAAACCCAGGTAAGAATCTGATCCTACATATTGCAAGATGGTGAGAAGACTGGTTTTCAGAGTAGGCAGGGGTAGCCAAGAAAATCCCAGCTGCTGCTACTGCATACAGGTCAACTAGAAGGCTACACTCAGACTCACCTCTCAATTACCTCCAGGCACTACTCAACCTATGCTTTTTAAAGCAGACTATTATTAGAGAGGTGCTCAGAGGAGAGCCCTTGGGACATGTCCCACTTTCATTGACAGCAGCAGTTTCGAAACATTGAAGATGCCCTAGTGCCTCATCACTACCTGTTGTCAGGAGCCAGAGCACATTGAGGAGACAAGTATCCCACCTACTTTTATGCTCATTTCATTGAAGAAGTGGCACAGGACCTAATGGTCCAAAGCTTTGGCTCACCAAACCTAATACAGGGCTATGCAGAGCGGACTTTGGCAATGCTATTTTGTGTAGAATTAGATATTTCCTCCTTGTCATATGCAGTTACCCAGCAGCTATGAGGAAGATCATTTATCATTTACCTACTGGAGGCAGAAAGAGTGATGCCATTGACAGTTAACACATAAATAGAGAAAAATAGTGGATGAACAGCAACTACAGTGAGAGTAGACCCAGGAAAGGAAACAAATGGGAGAAGAGCGAGCCTACCTGTAACCCAAAATCACAACTAAGGTGACCATTAGTGCAACAAGGATAGACTGTAAGAAGAGTTGGACTCTCAGGTACTGCACAGAAGAGGAGGAGATCATAGACGCTTTAATATTCATTTTCAGCTTTAACATACAGCTTTCTCTTTCTAATCTGACAGCTTTATATGTTTGTTCCATATTTAATAAAGGGGGGCACAGAACTATCTTTACTCAAAAGGAGGAAGAGGTGAGTGGGTTATTTCAGATTTGCTGCAAGGCAGAAGGGCGAAAATTATCTGAGATTTGCTGCAAGACCTGTGGCAAGAAACAAAGAGATAGTATTGCACAACAGGGTTGTAAGGCTTGTTCTGGCAACTAGAAGACTTGAGTAAGCATTGAGATGCCCTCCCACAAGGACTTCATTAAGCCTGCGTGCTCAGCATGCTCCCTGGAACTGCAGCATGCATGCATTTCTCTGAAAAAACATGTCCTTCTCTGTCAGTGAAAGGCAATGCTGAAGCTCTCAGCTGAGTACTGAATTTCTGGCAGTAAATAACAGTTCAGCTTCCAGCTGCTGCTGCAAAAAGAATTAATCAGGGCCAAAGAACTGGAGCAGAGAAAGCCCCACAGGTTCCAAGAGGGTGGTTGGCTGTCACCCTGATCATGTCTCCAGCTGACACACCGCATAAGCTTCTCAGGGGAAGCATGAGGAGTTTGCTCACTGCTCTCCTCTGTACTTTGAGTGAAAACACAGGGCACAGCTTCACCCCTCTGGTTCAGCTGAGTGGCTCAGTGCAGGAGGGAGTACCGATGTTCTCCAATTATGTCGTAGATCAGCAATGGTACAAGTTTCGTGCAGAATGATTTTTTCCTCTCAGCTGAACTTACTCCAGTGACAGTTGTGTCTTTCTCCTTTCCTTCCCTCCTGCCAGTACTTCCAGAGTTTGCACCAAGAAAAACAGATCCATTCTAGGCTGCCAGGGCAAGAACTTGGAATAAGAAACAAAACTCCCATGGAGACAGAAAGAGAGAAATACCATAAGCAGCATTACAAACTAACACTTCCATTTTGTCAAGTTTTGAAGTAATAGAAATTCTAGGAGCTTAAAGTTGTTCAATTGGTCCAAAAACCCCCATGGAGACTACTAGCCAAAATAATTAATTCCCCCAAGTAGCTTGCTCTGAGTGCTGTTCTTCAGCCAAAATGTTTCCCAAGGAAGGGGGTCAGGAGGGGAGAAGAGAGTGAGGGAACCTGTCTGTTATGCATGCAGCAGTGACGCTTTCTGCTCTTGAAAGGGGAACAAATTATGAATGTGGGAATAAGCAAATAGTGAAAAGTAGGTCTGTGACTAAAAATAATCAAGTCCTGTCCAGTGACATTTTTTTCACTGAAGCAGATGAAAAATCTCACTACAGTAGCTGGCACTATCTTCCTCTCTTTCATTGCACCTTGGCACTAGTCTGAGTGCCACTACAGCTGCATCCTCTCCCATTAATATAAACAAGGGACCAAAGAGGGCAGTTCTGACATACTGCCTTGTGCACTTGTGGGCACACCAAGAAAGGGCCGTATCTTGTTTTTTTTTTTTCCTGCCTGAGTTTAAAGATGAGCTTCTCTGAGGGGTGGCTCCTCTCCATCAGACATCTAGAACCACAGAAGAGAAAAGATGAAAGCCAGTTACCAGCTAACAGCTTCTACTTGCAGACCAGTAGAAGTTTGAGAAGTGAGGGAAGGCTGAGCTCCTCAGTTGTGAGTTGCTAAGCCTAGACTGGGCTGCTCTGCTTATCCATCCTTACTGGAGATTTCCTGCATCAATACACTGGAGATTAATATGGCCACTCTATTTCCATTACACACTCTGGTATTTCTCCCTTTGTTAAATGGAAACACCAGAGAAAAGCTTGCCAGAGACCTTCAAGGCCCGAACAGCCCTTTCAAACAAAGGCCTAGACTCAGCTTGAAAAGCCAGGCAGCACACAGCAGAATGGGTGTCTGGGGAACAGAATGCCACTCCTGCTCAGAGGTGACAGTCCCATGGCTGGGAGACATGATGGCCAGCAGCACAAGGGTGGGCTGAACTGGCCTCCTAATAGAAATATCCACTGAAGACATTGCACAGACATGCTGCCCTGCATGGACACAGAGTAACATTGGCAGAAGGGTGGCAGAAACAAAAGGTACAGTGAAAGCATGGGGACAGATACATTTCTGACATACAGAGCAGAAGGGATGCTGAGGTAAGATAGCAGCTTGGACCAAGTGAAGAGAGAGAGATCAATATGGAACATGACAAGAAAGAGCATGTGGTTAAGCACTGTGCTGTTCCTGAAAATCACCAGAGAAAGTGAAATTCCTGTGCCTTTTGAACTACTATGCCTTTGAAAAAGGTGCCCAGAACAGGACATGTAGCATAGAACATTTGAAGGACAGCAGAAAATGCAAAGATTCCTGCTTTGAGCCTAAGACAGGACAGACGAAGGTGCAGAGACCCAAACACCACACTCCCATTAGACAAGCAGGCTGAAGCATAAGACATCACTCAGCACCAACATCAATTTAATTCTTCCCTCTCAGGACAGGAACAGGGCAGATACTCCTGGAGTTACATCAGCAAGCGGAAAGACGGCTAAGGAACAAACTGTGCTGGGAAATCCCAGCTAAACATGCAGGCAACAGAACCACTCTACTCAAGATAGCCCAGACCTGGATGAGGGAAGAGTGAGTACAGCTCTTCTGAGTCACTGAGGTGTGACTCACTTCCGCTCAGTCCACTCAGCTGCCCAAAACTGTAATGCAGAGGACAGGTCCAGGAAAACAAAACCAAGTTGTCTTCTTGCTGTTCTGTCCTGTTCCTAACAGGCAGCAGGTTACTGTGGCCCTATGCAGCCCCAAAAGTAGTGAAGGAAGCAAGTCCAAGTCTGTAAAACTAGAGGGTCAATGCAATGGCTTTGGCTGTTGTGTTCAATACAGCACTGGAAACAACTGGAATGTCTCGGGCAACTCTCTGAAAGGGCGGCATGTTGGGTCCTTCCAATGTGTCCAGGATACCTGGAGAACAGAAAAAAGGGGAGAAAGGCAAGAATTAGTTCAGATGATAGCAGATAGCACATTTCTTGCTCTTCTCTCTGTCCAGGTAGTGGTTGAGGGTGGCAGGGCCTGTACACATCAGAGCTTGTGCTCGGGGCAGGAAAACTACATGCTCCCAAAAAGAACACAGATCCTTTTACTTTGAGGGTGTCAGATCCAGTCCCTGATATTTGACCTGAATGCAGGTACTGCCAGAGATGTTGCCCTGCTGAGGGAAATTGATAAAATCCTGTTTCTACTTCATCCCAGCACAGATCTCGCTCTTAGACCAAGGCTCTCTTTCATCCTGAAATACACTTGCAGACTCACATCAGGAGCTGCAGCTGTGCTGCAATGTGGAATTTTTGTCACTGCAATGCAAACAGACCATGCTTGGCAGGAAATACACAGACCAATGCAAATGTCCTCAATTCTCTGTCAATTACCCTCTCAAGATTGATAATCAGTTTTGGAGTGGTTTGAGGAAAATTGCTTGGAGTATATTTTATTCTATTTCATCTGCCAAAAAGCTACAGATCAGAACCTTTGCCATAAACACAGACTCAGCGAAAGACAAGATTTATATCCAAAAGGACTTGTAATGATATTATGCTAATTATGCAGATTTATCAGAAATATCACAAACGCTGCCTAAACTGGCTGCCTAAACTCATAGAAGATACTTGCAGAACTGCATATTTAGGGATCTGGAAACTCTCTAGAGATGGGGTAGGAGAAGAGTTCTGTTTTTGTTTGTTTTTTTTTTTTTGTTTTCTTAAGGAAGTTGAGACTTTGTTAGGAGAAAGTAAGAAGGGATAGAAGGAGGACATGAACATCCATGGTCTGGTTAACAGTACCAGCTGGGGAAGATATAGCTTCTGCTATCTGTGCTATACAACACAAGATACAAAAATATGTTAAACAAAGAAGTAAAAACACTTATGACACATTTCCTGATCAGAGAAAAGCAACCTGACTTCAACAATATTCAGGAAGGGGCTGGACATCTGCATGCAAGAAGAGTCAGTGCTGTTACACTTCACTTGTGGGGAAATAATTAGGATCCTGCCTCACAGACTGGGTCTTAAGTGCTAAAACTCAGTGCACAGTAACTACCCCAATGTTTACCTGCTGCCCTACTTGAACAGCTTCTTCTAAAAAGCTAGTGGTAGTGACTATAGAGTTGGAAACTGGCACAGATGCCCAAAGGACAGATTCAAACTGTCCATCCTTTCTCTCAGAGAGAAAAAAAACAATTTGTCTCCCCCCGATCTAACAGGATATCTTTGCATCTCCCTTGCTTACCTTCTACCACCTTGTGATAAGCAAAGTGCAGATAGAGGAGGAAAAGCATATGCAGAGCAGCAAGAGTCCCACACAGGATGAGCCGCTGGGTATGTCCCATGGTGCGTGACACCAACACAGCAACCTAAGGGAGAGGAGGTGATCAGAGACAGGGCAACTGCTACCTGAGCCTCTGGCACTGCAGTCAGAAACACATGGAAGAACAGGTCAGGCAGTGAGAATCTGCAGGAACACTACACTAAGTCTTTTTTGCAGTTTTCACCAACAAATTTGGAGAAATTTGACAGTTTTGTATAGGTGAACCTTGCCCAATCTTGCCAAGAGTTCAGGATGCTCAGGCATGGCTCTCCACAGCAGCAAGGACTGTAAGGGAGTAAATAAACCTCCTGCAGCTGTTAGAATGGGTGAGGATATTAATCCAAATAGCACTTCTATATAGCAGCGGCCAAATTATTCAGGAGCATAATTTTCTCCAGAGCAATTAATCTGGCTGTGAAATGAACCACCAGGCCAAGGAACAGAAAGCAAACACTTCTCTCCCTTTTTTTGTCCCAGAAGGACCCCAGGCTGCCTATCCCTTACCATTCGTAGTGTAGAGAGTCCACCAACAACCAACCAGAAGATATAGAAGAGGGAGTGGAAGTGGACGTTATAGGTGACAAAGAGAGTGATGCAGTGTCCGAAAAGACCGTAGCCCTGACAAAACAAAAATGTCCATGTTACGAGCACTGGTCCCACACAAAGGGCCCTTGATCAAGAGCACGAACAGCCTATTCCTGCAACACTTCACCACAGCAAAACCTCACAAACCACTCATTCACTGCCGAACAGTCAATCAGAACAACAACTTCAAGAGCAGCTCACACACGCATAATCTGTCTGAAGGATTCACAAGCATGTCAGAGATTGTGACAACATGGGAAACAGAGGAAAGATCCTCCAATTCCAGAGAAATTGGAGTCTCCTGGCTTTTTACCACCAGGTTCTCAAATCAGGAATTGCAAAGCAGGAGACCTGCAGAAGGAACTGCCTCTTTGTGCTACTGTTGTGCCTGGGATGGGGCAGGTCAGAAGAACATCCTGGAATTCCAGGTTGTCCCAGTGCAGTTACCTGGGACCAGCAATTTACAAAGACTTTTCTGTTTTTTGGGAAAAGCTTATTCTGGAACACCATACAGCCAGCGTGCATCATAGGGCAGCTCCATGAGTACATACCAGCAGTGACAGCATCTGCACCATTGTGATTTGGGCATTGCACAGATATGCCAGGAAATACATGAAAGATGAGACACCCAGCCAGTAACCGAAGCAGGTGCCAATGGCTGTGCCCATCAACGTGCCTTCCCTCTGTGGAGACAGTGTCAGGATGAGGAGAACTTAAAGAAGTGACCTGCCAGTACTCTAATTAACCCATTAGAGTCCCAGACACTTTGTAGGCATTATTAAACAGCTGCCCAGCAGCATTCAGGAGGCCACAGAACCTGCAGCCCAAGCTCTTCCAGCAGCATAGTGTCAAGACTTTCTGGTACATCCTTCTTCCCACCTCCAAACCAACATCCTCAAATCAATCTTCATTTCAGCAAGATGCTTATTCACTTATAGAAGAGGTTTCCTCTCCTTTTCTAGTGTCATTATGGCAACCCAGAGCCCAGTCAAACCACCACTTATCACTAAAACTCAACGTACAATGATGGTGTCTGAGGTCTTCATTCCATGCAAAAGAATGGCCACCAGTGTGAAAACCAGCATGAGGGGTCCATACAGCTCGCCTGCAATCTTCTACAGGAGGAGACAGGTGAGGGAAAGTTTGGTTAGAGCCCCAGAATATCAGGGTTTCCATCACAGGCGATGTGAAAAGTGCACTGTAACAAGTTTATCAACCAGGTTATCACCTGAGGTTAGGTGACAGTACACTGAGGTTTGGAACAACCATGGGAAGGAGACACCAATATTTTCAGGAAGAATAACACCTAACAAATTCAGTCCTTAATAATATGGATTATTACAAGTTTTACAAGGTGTCTGGGGGACAGTCACTTGGCCATGGAGTCTGATTCAGCAAAAGGGAACTCACCTGTGGGAAATTAATCATCTTCACAGGAATCATGGACTCCAGCAGTCTGCATCACAGGAAAGCAGGAAATGACAACAGGAGCAGTGAGATCAACAGGAGAATTAACAAAATGCTTCATAAGTAAAAGACACCATATACCCATTACCAGTGTTTGCTATTGTGTTGACAGGCCTTGAGGGACAGAGGATTCTTTCTAAAGGGTGAGTCAAGGTCACTACAGAAGGAAGACCTTACTGTCAAGTTGGTTAACTTTGCTGAGGAGGGGCAGATTCAATGAAAATGTTTAGGGATCCACTCAGGGATGAGAGATCATTGACAGAAGAGCAGGAAGGAAGGGCAAGTTTCCTCATAAAGGCTCACAAAACTTTGCTTCGTTGGACACAACTGTGTTGCAAACCCAACAGAAGCCACATAGGGCAGCCAAGTACAAGAAGAGCCCCTTCTCCTACCGTCAGCAGCAATGCCAGGTGACAGGGCTGCCAGCCCAGCACCTCGCTAAGGAGGGCAGGACAACGCACAATGTGCCTGCCCATAGGTGAGCGTTCCTGCAGGGCCGGCTGGCGCTTGCTCGCTCGGGGCTGACAGCCAGACTCCTGCAGGCACGGAGCCGCTGCCTCCCGCGCCGAGGGCTGCCCACCTGGCTCGCACTTGGACGGGCTCCACATCGAAGTAAGGCCGGAGGATGTCGATGTTGGCGTAGAGGCTGAAGGCTCTGGACGCTTGTCTCTTCCCCACCTGCCACATCTGCGGAGAGAAGGCGGCGGGCAGCGGCCGGGCGGGCAGGCAGAACCCCGGGACCGGAGGCGACCGGGGGACAGCGCTCACCTGGTCAGCGACCTGCCGGCCCAGCTGCCCCCGCAGCCCCTTCATGCCCAGGAACTCCCCGTCCTCCTCCTCCTCGCCGGCGCCCGCCTCACCCTCCGCCTCCTCCTCCTCCTCCTCCTTCATGCGCTGGTGCATCTCCCCCATGTCCTCGAAGCTGGAGCCCGACGTGTCGTCCATGTTCTCCATGTCGATGACGGCGGAGCCGCCTCCCTGCGCCGGGGCAGACTCGATGTCAGCAACCCTTGGGCCCGGCCCGGCCCGGCCCGGCCCCGCCGCCCCCGGCCCGGCCCCACCTGCATGTTGTCCTCGAAGCCGCCCCATTCAGCGGCGGGGGCGCCGCTTCTTCCGCCGCCCGCCGCCCCCGGTGCGGCCATGGTGCCCGTCCCGGCTCCGCCGCGCTGGCCCGGATGGGCGGGAGCGGATGTGACGGCGGCCGTGGAGCCTCCGGGGCAGCAGCACCGCCCATCGCGCTCATGGCGGCGCGGCGGGGCACGGACGAGCTGCGGGACCGCGTGGTGCTGGGCGAGTTCGGCGTGCGCAACGTGAGCGAGCCCGGCGGGCGGGACGGGGGCGGCCGGCGCCCGCACCCCCTCACTGCCCCGCCTTGCCCTCTCCTCGCAGGTCCACACCACCGACTTCCCCGGGAACTACCCCGGCTACGAGGACGCCTGGGACCAGCGGCGCTTCGAGGAGGTGGGTGAGCGGCGCCGCGCCCGGCCGGGGCTGTCGTGGGCACGCGGGTCGGGGCTGCGGCCGGCTGACCCGCGGTGCGCGGCTCCCGCAGGCGTTCCGCGTGGACGTGATCCGTGAGGAAGAGGACGCCCTGGAGTTCGACATGGTGGGCATCGACGCCGCCATCGCCAACGCCTTCCGCCGCATCCTGCTCGCCGAGGTACCGCTGCTCACCTGGGGGTGCCGGCCTAAGTCTTGCGTGACAGGGAGCGTGGAATGTCCAGCCTTGTCAGCCCTTGCGGACAGCTGCGGGTTTTGGAAGAGAAGCACACATTCGTTCCGCATGGGTGCCAGGAGCCCAAAGAGAATTAGGACTTTAGCAGAATGGGCGATACCGCCTGCTGGTCCTAGGGGTGCTGTTGGTAGTGTCTGCGGGTCAGCCTTTTCGACACAGCTGTGTTGCCAACCCAACAGAAGCCACATAATGCTGCCAAGTACTAACAGGTTGAGGATGCCCCCAAAGCCCTTTCTCCTGTCCTTCACCTCTTGACGGTTTAAAAAAATGGGAATAGGAATAGATGTGGTGTAAGGGCATAGTGCATAGCCTGATTTGGTAGAAATACCACTCAAAATAGTCTGGCAGTTATTTGTGGGAGAGGAAGGACATTTGAGCTGCATAATCTCTTGGCATGTAGTTCAAATATTGTCTTAAGCTAACTTGATCTCTTGTCTCCTTGAGGTGCCAACGATGGCTGTAGAGAAGGTCTTTGTGTACAACAACACATCCATTGTGCAGGATGAAATTCTGGCTCATCGGTTGGGCCTCATCCCTATCCGAGCTGACCCTAGGCTCTTTGAGTACAGAAACCAAGGTGAGAATCTTGAATAGAATAGAAATATTGAAGGTTTCTCTCAAAGCAGGAAATCAGGGTTGTGTAAACTGAGCAGAAGTGTGATTTTATGTGCTTCTTCCCAGGAGATCAGGAAGGCACTGAAATTGATACTCTGCAGTTTCAGCTGAAAATCAAATGCAAACGAAACCCTCAGGCTGCCAAGGAATCATCTGATCCTGATGAACTATATTTCAATCATAAAGGTGAGATTGCTTCTAAAAATAGGTGCTGTTTTTTCTTTTTGGTTGTGGGCTGTTTTCTCAGCCCTATGTGCTTACAGGGAGAGTTGATTCCTGTCATGGTTTGACACTGGCACAATGCCAGCACCCCCATGAAAATGCAACCTCTCAGTTGAATGCTGTGAAATGTGATCAAGAACAGAGCAAAGCAGGCCCGAACTTAATAACAAAGGAAAAGAACTTTATTAAGCTACTACCACTATAACTACTATAAAAGAAAAAAAAAAGGAAGAAAAGCACACACAAGACCCAAAATGAAAACCTTCCAAAACATTCCTCCTCCCACCACCCAACTCCAACAAACCACAGTGAGACACATTTGGACCCTTCATCACCCTTCAATATACTCAATACTAAGTCCATTGGGGGAGAGAGGAATCTCCCTTGCACCATAGACCCCCCAGGAAACACAGCTGCCACTCCCTGTGTTTCCATGTCACACATGGCACCGCCTGGAGAAAAAAAAGTTTGCCAGTGTGACCCTTTCCTTTCCATGCACAGTGCTCTCACCACCAATGCATGGATGGACAGACTGCTTTTAGGATTTTTCCTTTCAAGGGTGCTCTGCAAAGAGGGGAAAAAACAACAGTTAAATTTTTCATTTTTTGGGACCACAGTCCCCCCCATTTTCTTCCTCCCCTGGGGCCGAGGGTCTCAGGAACAGAGATCTTCTCTTCTTCTCTGAAGACAGGGAGCACCACCACAAACCTCCCCAACTTTTCTCTGTTCGCTCCACTCCTGTGTTTTCCTCAGCTGCTGAAGCAGGTCTCTTGGCTCACCGGCATCCTTCTGAAATACAGTCTCTCTCTTGGAGGAGAAAATCAGTTCAGTCTATGGCTAACAAGAAAAAGTCCAGCCAAAGCCACTCCATCATCTCCTTCCACCCAGAATTTCTCCTTCTAACATCTCAGGTCCCAGGCTGTCTCTTCCTCTCTTTCAAGCCGAGGAGGAGTAAAGTTTCACAAAGCTTTCATTTCTCAAGGAAGGGTTAAAAGTCCCGACTCCCTGGCTGGCTCTCTGCCCGGATCTCCGGCTCCCACCTGGGAGCTGGGCACCTTGCAGCCTTGGGCCCCCCCCACTCTCCTCCTTCCCCGCAGTACTGCTGGCAAACCGTCGCTGTCTCTTTCAAGAGAGAGAGACTCTCGGGGGGAACGGAGACGTCCCAGATTCCTCCACCCTTCCATCTGCAGGGGCCAGCCCGGTTCCAGTCCCTCCACCCTTCGGCCTTACCTCAGCCAGGCCACGGGCCTTCCCCTCCCCCACCCAGCCAAGAGCCGGGCAGAGGAGATTCCTGCACTGCACCCTGACCGGAGCCAGAGAGAGCGAGTTCCCCTGGGAATGCTGCTTTTAACCCCTCTGTGTTCTCAGAGGTGTGCCCACCCTCAGTTGGTCACCCCAAGTGTCAATATCCAAATTGATCTCTTCCTTCTGAGAAGATTCTTTTTCCGTTTCAAACCACGACAATTCCATTCTGCTAAACTTTCTTTTTGCTATCTCCAGTCCTGTACAAGTGAGTGACCTGCTTTGAGGCAGCAGCTGGCTGATGCTTGTGGCTTCTCTTTGCAGTGTACAGTAAACACATGACATGGGTGCCCTTGGGGAATCAGACAGACCTTTTCCCAGATGCTGACTTCCGACCTGTTCATGATGACATCCTCATTGCACTGTTGCGACCTGGACAGGAAATAGATGTGCTTATGCACTGTGTCAAGGGTATAGGTGAGTCATGGCTCCTGGGGCAGCAGGACAAGGAATGTGTGTTTGGATTAGGGCACTGCAGTGTGATGGGGAAGGCTGGAGAACTGGCTTTTCCCCTGGAACTTCAGGCCCCAGCATCCTTGTTCCCTGAGGCCTGCTTTCATTCTTGACTCTTAACTCTTCATACAGGTAAGGATCATGCCAAATTTTCTCCTGTGGCCACAGCCAGTTATCGACTGCTTCCTGACATTACTCTCCTGCAGCCTATTGAGGATGAGGCAGCTGAGATGTTGCAGAAGTGCTTCTCCCCTGGGGTCATTGAGATCCAGAATATCAATGGTACTTTTTTCCTGTGCTAACTGCCTTGTTCCTTGCAAGCTTTAGATTGGAGCTTTGCAGAAACAAAACCACATGTGATGTTGCCTTGCTGATCAATGGTTCATGTTCTTCTGAGCCTACTTTTATGGATGAGTGGCTGCCATGTGCAGCATGTTGGGTGATGAACAGGGATGTCCCTGAAATAAATTGGATACCTGTCCATAGAGCTTTGCAGCTGTTGACTGCAGCTTGCAGTGCTGTTCAGTTGTGACACTGGGTAGTGAGCTGGAAAAGCAGCTGAGTGTGGAAACTTGCATGTACGCTTTCCTGCCAGGTTGGAGTTTCATGTTGGGTATATGCTAATTCTTTTTATTGGTGTCTCCCAGCCTTTGGTGAGGGAGTGCCTGTTTGAGGGAAGCACATGCTGTGACCATAAGGCACCCACCTGCTGCAATTTGTCCATCTCGTATCATCTTCCCCTTTAGGAAAAAAGGTGGCAAGAGTAGCCAATGCACGACTGGACACATTCAGCAGAGAAGTTTTCCGCCATGAGGGTCTGAAAAACCTCGTGCGCCTGGCAAGAGTACGGAACCATTACATCTGTAAGTGCCCCATTTTCCACAGAGTCCTGACATGGTTTGTGTGAGCAAGCAGTGACTGACCAGCATGTGTGGCTGGCTCTGCCTCTTCCTACCCTCAGCATCCATACATTCAGAACGTGGTGGGTAACTTCTTGCTTTGGGATTGAATCTCTTGGTGCTTCCTGCTGGCAAAGGGAGCTGCTTCTCTGGCTGTGAAGATCTGGCTTGTTGCTGTGAGGTGCAAGGGAAGGTGAGGGACAGCAGCATGGAGCCAGGGGCATGGAGGCTGAGGCTGCCTCGTGGCTGTGCTGACTTGTGTCTGTCTCTGTGCAGTTTCAGTGGAGTCGACAGGTATCTTGCCTCCATATGTCCTGGTGAGTGAAGCCATCAAGATCCTGATGGGAAAGTGTCAGCGTTTCCTCAATGAGCTGGACTCTGTGTCTGTGGAGTGACCAGGCTGTAGCTGAGAAAGCAGAAACCTGCACTGCTGTTCTGAGGTTGGTGCACCTGCCTCTAGGGGGGATTCCCCTTCCATAGACAGGCTTGTTACAGGCTTCTTGCTAGGAGTCCAACGACTATTTCTTTGGAATTTTCTGTTGGTAATGAGCTGTAGTGAGAAGATGCACTAAAATAAAGGCTTTTTTTTTTTTAAAGCTGTCTCCTGTGCCATTCACAATTGTGAAACCATAATACATGGAGAAGAAAGTGGCAGCATGTCTAAAGATGAGTAACAGCATTTATTTTAGATGGTATGTAGTGAGGAGGACTGACAGAGCAGCATCATAAAGCACTTCACAGCAGGTCAGTGAGGTTCAACAAGTTCCTATCAGAGCACAGTTGTTTTGTGGGTGTTTCAGACCAGCTCAGGGATAGTTAATATGGTATAGAAAAGTCTGTACTGGCAGAGGACTGGAACACCTCTCCTATGAAGAAACAGCTGGGATTGTTCAGCCTGGAGAACAAGAAAGCTCCAGGGAAACCCTATTCTGGCCTTTTAGTATATAAAGGGGGCATGGAGAAAGACTTTACCACAGTCTGTAGTGACAGGCTAAGGGCCAACAGTTTTTGAACTGGAAGAAGGTAGACTTACATTGAACATTAGGTATTTTTTACAATGAGGGTAGAGGCAAGTTTTCATAGGTTTCCCCAAGCTGTGAATGCCCCATCCCTGGAAGTGTTTGAGGCCAAGTTAGATGGGGCATGTTAAGAGCTGAAATTGTCTGGGAGTATTGTTGTGTCCCAGTTGCTGAAGTCAATGCACGCTGTAGTGGTAGATCTCAGCAAGTAAGTAGAATAAAAGTTCTGTTTCCTTGGGGTAGAATTGCTTAAGAGTGTAAACATCCTGTTAGGCTGAATATGCTGTAGGGAGGAGGTACACTTGGCATCCTGGCTCCAACCCCAACCGGTCCTATGCCATGCTGCAGACCCAGGCCTATGTTGCATGTGCCTATCACATGTTATCACCATCTATCTATCCATCTGTTTTTCAGTGCTATTACTTCACATGCTTATGGGACAGACCCTTGAAAAGCCTAAGGGTTTTGCTTTGATAGCACATACCCCTCAAGCTATAAGCTGGGACCTAGAATTAAAATAAACTAGCAGTGACAAATAAATACTTTAAAAATGCAATTTCACCTAATTAAACTATATAGTCTGGAATGGTTCATCCCCTCCCTGACAACGTATTAACCACCAGCAAAGGTGTCCCCATTTTGGTAGCTGGAATAAGGAATGCTAAGAAATCTACAGGCAGGTAGTCTGGTCAGACCAGAGGCCCCAGATCTTATTGAAACAGATAAAAGAATAAAAATGAAACATGATACCATGTGTATGAAACTGGAATAGCTTTACTTGACATTCAGGTGTAACACAACCAGTTCAGAGACAGCTTCGGATTTAAACATTCCTACAAAAAAGGTTTAAAATCCATTTTACAAAACCCCCTTGTGTCTAGCATGAAGTCACAGAATGTTAAAAATATCACAACACAATAAATACACCCAGCCTTTGCTAGAGCCAGGAGCCATGTTAGCTCAGAGGTTAAAAAAGTTTGAGGCTAGGAAAAAAGTGGAGGGTGCTGGTGGAACAGCAGGGGCAGGAGGGTGAGTGGATGCCCAAGGCCTGCTCTTCCTATCTGCACTCCCACAGCTCCCAACCCCAGCCTTTTTGTCCAGTCTGTCCATGGGGAGACATCACTTCTCCACCTACCACAGTTTATTACTTGTTCTGTCTCCTGGATGGCAAAACTGCCAGCTAGCTCTGGACAGACCCTCCTAGCTCCTGTGGTAACTCTAGAATAGATTGTGTGTATTTGTCATGTAAGGAGAACCAGCTTTGCAGACTGGAGTGGCTTCGTAAGAGTCCCACCACATCTAAAACCCAGTTTCTGACCTGGCTCCCTCCTGTAAACTGCAGTATAAAGCCCACCCCTCCTGCCCCACCATGCAATTCTCTGGGAAGTACCAGACTGGGTAAAAACAGGGGTTACTGTCACCTCCACTGCAACAGGGCAAGGAGATCCCTTTTGGATTGCAGGTGCTTCAGGTATTGGTCCAGATTTTATTCACCCTGCGCTGGCCAAGTCCTAGTCTACAGGGCATGGAAAAATGAAAAAAAAAAAAAAAAAAGAAAGAAAAAATATGTCCTGCTCCCCCTGAGAGATGTCCAAGAAAGGCTGGCACAAAGTAAAAGCCTTCCATTTGGCTCTGGGTAGAACAAGCTGTATGATCATATTTATACATACATATGTATATATATGACAGTGTCTGCCTCTTTCTAGAGAGCAGTTGCACCTTAGAAAGGTTGATCTCACAGGAGATCCTAGAGCACTGCTAGGCTTCCTGGCACACAGCCCTCAGCCCAAGGCTCAGCATCCTGGAGGAACACGGATTCAACAGAATTCCAGTCCGCTAGGGACAAGTGCAGGTAAGTGTGACAGGAGTGTCCGATGTGTTCCCTACAAAGCCTGGCTACTAGCACCCAGAGGAAGATTACATTAGGGTAGCCCCTTTTCACATGGCACACTATTCTGCCTTTTGCACTAATCCTAAACCCCAAGGGCTGAAGAGATGGAGCAAAAGTGACCCAAGGCTACAAGATTATTAGGCTTTACCCTAACGAGGTCTATGGACTCAGCTCCCACCTTGCAGAGAAGCAGAGGTCTAAAGATGCTCATCCAATGGAGGGGAAGGAGTCATGGGAAGAGCTTAATACTGACTGGTTCAAATACCACCACAAGCCCCATCCCAGTGTATGGAAGAGAAGGGGACAGGACGCGTAAGGGGCTTTACTCAGATGAGTGCTTGTGAGGCAGTGACAAGGAGAATCTAATGTGCTTACTATGAGGAGAGACAAATTATAAGGTAGGGGAGGAGATGGTTGCAGCATCCCAGGCTCAGGGTTCAAACATTACATTGAAGCCCTCTCCATCCTCGTTTTCTAGCACGTCTGTCTCCAGTGATGGCTTCACCTTTTTGAAGAGAGACGGAAGGTTGCGGATATGAACCTCCTTGCGGAACTGCTCCCCGATGGGCTTCTGCAGAGGACAGGCAGGCATCAATCATTACTGTGTTCATACCCCCAGTCAGCTCAGGAGTAGTTCGCTTGCAAATCAGAGGCAAATCCTAGGTTCTGAGCAATACCTAGGCAGGACCCTGTGCTTGCATTTTGAGGAATTTCAGGCCTGGCCTCTCCCAAGTGCCAAGTTACCAAGTGAGGTAACCTACAGAATACCAGTTCCCCAGCTTCTGATTCAATGTCAAAGGTTACACCACCACCACCCTCACATGTTGGGTTGTGTTTAGGGTTTCGCCCCATTTATGGTTAATTCCTCCCCCCATTGATTTTGTAAAATGGTCCGTTCTCCCTCCTCCTCCTCCCTCTACACCTGTCAATCCTCCCTCCCTCCCCCCTAAATTGAAAACCTGTGTTAAGATCATCCCCGGACCCTGCCCTGGGGGCCCATCCGTCACTCTGAGGCCCCTCCTCTCCATCTAGAATCTTCCATCCATGGCCTCGAGTGATAGGCTGGTCTCTGGGGTTCCCTCCTTTCCCCATACCCCAATGGACAATCCCTCTGCCTGTTCCCCTGGTTGCCGTCCCCCCGTGTTCTCCCATTGGATGGCTGCTTCCCCCACGCCACGTTTCCACCCCCTGTTATAATCCCCTGCACCGAGTGCTCCTCGCCCTCCGAGCTAAGGTGGCTGCCTCGTGTGTCTCCAATAAACTTGGATTACGGGTGCGTCCTTGAGGACACCCCCTCGCTTCTGCCAAAGTCGCTTGTTGCCTCTTTTGTTTCTGGTGGTCGTCAACCCACGGGTCACTGACCCTGCCCACTGTGGCCAGGAGAGGTGGCCCCTGCTGCCCACGGTGCTTGAGGGTGCCGGGCAAGAGGACCATTAAGAGAGCACTGCAACACTCACAGAAGTCCAGTGCCCATCCAGCAACTTCAGACAAACATTTAAACACCCTGTTTCCCTGGGCACCCTTGTGCAAAGTACCTGCTGCCTCTTAGTGAGAGGCCATTGCTGGAGGGGCTGCTCAGTCTGCTGGACCTCCAGGGTGAAGAGAGGCACAACCAACACTAAGAACATGCTGCAATAGCCTCCTCACTGGGAAGGGGGGTGGTTGATGAGAGGAGGCAGGCCGGCCACCCCATCTCTTCTGCAGCAGATAGCTGTGAAATTTTCCTCCAGGATATCACTTACCTCAATGCAACCTGAGATGAGGCGCTTGAAGTGATCCTTCCGGCGCTTGTCTGCCATTTTTTGCAGTGTTGGGTTGAGAAGCTTTGAATCAAACTGCTCCAAAGAGTCCAGCTGGATGTCTGGGATCTGCTCCATCACTGCCTTCAGCTCACCATAGCGAGGGCGCTGCATGGAGAAGTACCATTAACACAGCTCTGCTAGAGTAACAGCCTTGCCCTCACTGGGGGCCATTAACTCCTC
This sequence comes from Chloebia gouldiae, assembly GCA_003676055.1. Classification (NCBI taxonomy): domain Eukaryota; kingdom Metazoa; phylum Chordata; class Aves; order Passeriformes; family Passeridae; genus Chloebia; species Chloebia gouldiae. The sequence continues at coordinate 2,976,440 of QUSF01000038.1, forward strand.
TGCCCCTACCCACTAGGCATGGGATTACTTTTCACCATTACCCTCATATTCCTCAACCTCACATTTGGATGAAGAACAGAATTTCTCACCAAGGCCTCGTAGATCTGGAAAGCCAGGTGGACAAGAGCTGCCATGCAGCCATCGTGCTGCCCATGTACCTGTAAGCCCTTGAGCACACTTGTGAAAAACCAGGACACAGCATCAGGAAGGAGGTTTCCTGCAAGCACCTGGAGAAGAAACATTGTCAGCACTGAAGCAAGATACTGGTGGTACACAACACCACCTTTCTGCAACAGCTTGCTCTTCCTGAGGGAGAAGGTACCCAGAGGTGAAGCAGCCACACTTCTCACAACATTCAGAGCTTCCTCTTCCAACCCTGCCAGAGCTAATCCCTTCTTCCTCCCAGAGATACCTGTTTGAGCAGTGGCCAGCAAAGCTGTGTTGTGGTTCTTTGGCAGGATAAGGTGTCCTTCCAGGACAGGGATGTGTAGGCAGTGATCAGAACTGCAGTGCAAACATCCTGAAAAGAAGTCAGAGGGGGAAACCAGTCAGAGGAACTATTTTCTACTTCCACCATTCAAACCTCATGGGAGCCATGAAATAAACCAGAGAATTTGCAGGAGCTTCTGAGAATCCTGCATCTTACTGTTGCTCATCCAGTGTGCACCATCAGAACTGTAAGGGACCAGTGTTAAGTTAACCTGCTCCCTTCATCTCCTTGGGAAAGACTCTGGAGCACTCATGGACTCCCCTCAGCTGCTACTCTCAAGTCACTACAAAAGCTTCTACAAGAGCTTCTGAGGCATCCACAGCAGAGAGTACAGAAAAATAAAGCTGGATGAAAACTGGGGCCCAGGATAAAGGTAGAGCCAGGGAGCACCCTGGGGGCTGAATATCCAGGGCCTCTTCCCCAGGAGGGTGGAAGCTTTGTAGCTGTGTGTTACAACTGGATCCCAGCCCCCATTTGCTTCTGCAAGGCCCTTAGAAGCCATGTATGTTCCTAAGAGGTGATTCTCACATGGGGAATGCTCCAGCAGCCTAGATCTCTGCAGCAGTATCTGGCTGCAGAGCAGACAAGTGTGACAAAGAGTACAGAGAAAGGATGGTGGCAGTCAGAGCACATGCTCTTACCTCTTGCTTCATCAGACACTTGCCAAGCTCAGTGAGCTCTGTGTTGGCAGGGGGAGTCACCTCCGTGGCCATCGCCTCATCATCTGCAGAGCAAAGGCTGCACTGTGAACATGGCCTCCCAAGGACTGAGGGGGACACAGGGAGGCTGCAAGAACTAAGCTGGGAGCCAGGAGACAGCACACAGAATCAGTGTCCTGGCACAGCTTACCCAGATCTCTTTTCAAGGAAAAAGCACCCACCTTTTGTGGGGCAGGAGGGGCATGCAAATGGCTGCCTTCAGCTCTTGGGAAGCTGTTTACATCCCCCTCTGCTTCTCAACCCACTTCTCAGAACCTTAAAAACCAGCTGTTCCAATATGCCACCTGTGAATCCTGCAGGACATTCACTTCCAGGCTAGACTAGGCTTTTTTGTGGCCCCCAGGCACACTGGGCAGGACACAGCTGAAGGCTTTTTTCCAAACCTATACCCATGACACAGAACTTCCGGCATCAGCCCAACCTCCCCGTCAAGAAACAGGAAAGGAACAGCATTTGTGTACGCCAATGGCAGGAAAGGCAAAGGTAGGCATTTACTTACCATCCACATCTACAGCAGCAGTAGTGTTCTGTTCAACACCTTTCTTAGAAACACAGCAAACAGCTGCAAAAACAATTGCAGGTCAGAAAAGCAGAAAAGGGAAGATCCTACTGCAGAACATGCAGAGATTATCCTACAGACTCTTTTTGGCTCACAGCTGCTTCAATCTCTCCCAGCTCTTACAGGGAATCAGAAGAATCAGAAAGCCCAGTATAAAAGCTCAATACTGCACTACCTGGAAGGCTGTAACACCCCACCCACAGTACCTTCCCACAGTGGAACCTGCTGCACAGTGGTTACTTCCTACTACTGAGAACCAGGAATGTGCAAAACCATCTGAAGCCCATAATGCAAGAAGAACACAGATTTAAAGCAAAAAGGCCAGTCAAAAAAGGAGACAGAAGACTGAGATCTGTAATCTCCATGGAATCAATTTCTCCAGGCTTCCTGTACAAAGCCATGCTGACACAAAAATGTTGGAGAAGGCAATACAAGGGAGACTGTTTTGGGAGACAGACTCTTCCCTTACATCTGGTTAGACATGGCAATTGCTAGCAACAAAACTGCTCAACACTTGGCTTGTCCACAAATACATGGCCCATACAGGGTTCCAAAGCACAGAATGGGAGAACCCAATTCCCTGCACGACTGGATTCCTACAGGAATGGTGCCAAAACCATGGAGCCCTAAAAGCTAACAAATGGAAGAATACCTCTTCCATTTGGTTTTCAATTATCTCATACTAGGTTTTAGCTAAAATTTTGGCAGGTCTGTCTCACATCTGCCTTCTCATGGGTATGTTACATACTACTGATGGTTCTAATTAAGTTTTACTGCACATTGGGAATTCCTGTTGTCCACTCCAAGGAAAACTTCCCACATATCTCAGGAGACCTAATCTGATTTCACTTACTGGCAAGATCCATGACTTCTCGAGTCAGCAGCCTGACCAGCTGTTCCTCAAGCATCTCCTGAGACTCGGGGTTGTCATCTGCAGCATCATCCTCACTGAGAAGAACAGGTTTTAGTTTGACAGGAGCCAAGGTCTTCAAGTACCCCTCCACCCAAAACCAGGGAATGAGTCACCAGTGTGTCTTCCAGCCCTTGCTGGCAGGGATGTTCCTGGGCAAAGGGCCACATAAAGGACCCCATTTCCCTCTGTACCAAGGGGTGGAAGCTTACCAGAGCATGTTTCGCTGGTTGATCACCTGCCATTTCTGGGACAACCTCTGTTCAAGACAGAAGGAAAGATTAAGTCTGCACACAATGAAAGGAGACCCAAGCAATATATCTGCTGGCAGAAGCACGAGAGCTTTAAATGCCAAGACCCATTTTGAATGGCAGGAGAACTGGTATCAAGTGTGCTGGAATGTGAATGAGCTGTCATGAAAATGAGAGGACACAGGAAAAAAACCCAAAAACAAACCCAAAAACTATCACGGCTGCAGGTTGAGGAGTTCCATGTCCACAGGTTTGAACTCACGGCAAGGGCTGCTGTGCAACAGCCAGGGTTCAATGCATTTTAAAGCCCCCCACCTTAAACATCATCAAAATCATTAAGCATCAAGGCTCTGCCTTCATCTCTGCTGGCTCTGTAGAGACAGACATTCCCACACGTTCCTGCCAGCTGCTAAAGGGAGTCAGGGCTGTCAAGGAATAAGCACTGAATAAGCTGCTTCTTACCATGTGCAGATAGGTAAAGAGTGGTCCCAGCATGGGACAGACAAGGGTTTCGTAGTATTCTGCAGGGCAGGAAAGCACCAAGGGCTTCACAAACACACCTGCACAGACCAGTTAAGGAAGAGATCCAACACAGCCAGCTGCTAGGTAGACTGCAGCACACTGCCCAAGCCAGCCCATTCCACTGGGAGCCAAGGGACAGACATTTGGGAGCCTACCTTCTCACAGCCCTAAATTAACAAGTGGCATTTCTATACAGCAAGAACTTCAGTTATTAAATTCTTTCCCGGACAGTTCAGCCAAGAAAGTTAAGGGTACTTAGCACCCACTTCCTAGCTGTGAGACTGAATGTCCATTCTGGGAAAGCAGGCTGGGAAACCCGCATGATCTCCCAGGGATGCATATCCTAATGTCAAGCTCCTCATTATTCAAGCTGCCTTGCCCCTCAGAAGGCACTACTCACCTCTCACAGTGCCTCCAGAACCACACAAACCCTTTGCCTTTATTCTGACCCCATGCACTGCTCATTCTCTTTGTGCCCTCCTAGCATCATACCTTACCCACATCAGGTGTATCCATGTTTGTTTACCTCCTCAATCACCCTTCTTTGTCTTGGCCATACTGAAAACAATGCAGGCTTTAAATTTATGTCTTCAGAGCCTCCCAGGCTGCCCTGAGATGGTGATGGAAGGATACGGAGCATGGGACGCAGTCTGTAATCAGGAATGTTGTTGAGGTTGTTGAAAGCAGAGCTGAGGAGCTGGGTGGCAAGACCCTCAACAGTGTAGAAATCCTGTTGCATAGAGGGGCCTGCATTCCCAAGGATGTGAAAACTTCAACAAAAAACCAAGTTAGTTACAAGTTTGCCAGATAACAAGTACCATGTCTCTGATCTGCAAAGGCTACAAGTACTATCATCTTGAGACTACAAAGCTGTCACATTCCTAAACAAATACTACACAGGAGTTTTAGCACAGTATCTCTTTTTTTTCTGGGATACCTGCAGAGGGACAATGAATTAAGCATTTAAGCACTACAAGGGGCTTCCAAGTGCTGATGTACCCTGACACATAATTAGAAGGGGCAAAAGAGACAAACTAGATCAGGATATCAGGTAAGTGCTCCAATCTGACTACCTAACTGCAGGAGAGCAAAAAGCAGATCCCCATTTTGAGGTACTTTTTCAAGACTGTTCTATGTCTGTGTGGCAGGTTACAACCACTGTATAGATTTTATATATATATATAAGTACTATATACATGCCACCACTGCAGCTTGTACTTGGGTATTGCAGGATACAGCTCACATCAAAAGTCTACTCTAAAGGAAGTTAGGACCCCACAATAACCTACTGCTCTGGCTGTGCAGTGCTGGAATGTGTTGAGAAATGTAACGCTCTTACCAGTTGTCGTAGAGGGTGCAAAAGAAGCCCTGCATCCTTTCTAAGACTGTTTTGTAAACAGGAGAGTCGTAAAGCTCCAACAAAGGCTGAGGGAGACCTGTGGGAAGGAATAAGATTCAGTTACATTAATGAGAGAGCACAGTGCACCTTCAGAGCATGCTGGGCAGGCCCCAGCCAGCTTGACATCAGCAAGGGAAGCTCTTGGCAAGAGCCAAATAGAAAGTGGTGCAGCAACCCTGGGACAGAAAGTCAGAGGTCAGCCAGGTTCAGGTTGGTTGCACCCAGAGCAGAGGTGTTTCCACTGAGGTTGTTGCAGCTGCCTCATTTCTCTGAAGTGTAACTTGAGCTATCAGAACTCAGTCATCAGCAAAGCTGACAGTTGTTGCAGCTCTTCTAATAGCTCATCTTTTCAGGTTTGTATTCTCTGCCAGGATACAAGCTACTGTAGAACTATGATATTAAAAAGTTTAGAGCAGAGATCAAGGCCGTGCTGCTTTATGTGCAGGGGCTCACAGACAGTGTTTTTAAAGTCACATAAAACAGGTAAAGGAACCCTGTTCTCATTTTATAGCTAGGAAATGGAGAAAAAAAGACAAAGCAACTTCCCCAAATTATTTCACTGACTGTCAACCTGACATTAAACCCCAATTTCCAAAGTCATGATCCCCACTTCATCCACACGGCCACCCACTTCTGCTTGGCGGGAAAGGCTTCTGTGCTCACAAGCTCCAACCTGCTTTAAGAAGGTTCCAAAGGCATCTTTCTAAAATGCTGTCTACAAACAAGTGCCAGAGCCACACTGCACAACTTGGCTCTTGCCCTCCAGGACAGGTCTCTGCACCAGCACTCAGGGCTCCTTTTGGGCACTAATTCTGCTCAAAGGCAGACAATTACAGCACCCTTCAGCCTCTACAGCCTGAAATGCCATGTTGCAGAGACCAGCACCATCCCAGAGATGGAAGCAGCCTGGAAGTGTACTCTTCAAGGCATGCAGAAGAAACCAATGTGTCTGAGACTTATTTACTTCTTAGTTTCAGCTGGTTCAAATCACAGCTGAGCTGCAAATACTATGAAGAAGCTGGTCCTCCAGCCCTATTTCACTGGACAGATCACTAACTCAAGTATCTCTAAGAATATGCCATTCCTCCTGAAGAGAAACCTCTTACCTAGAATGGCATTCTTCTCCACCTCCAGCATGTCCAAGGCCTTTGCAAATGAATCCCCCAGCCTAGCCACCATCTCTGGCATGTAGAGGTTGTTGTGAGTCCTGAAACAGAAGAGCACTTGGTTTATACTCATGTAAATCAATCCCTTTTTGCCCTTGACAGTGGAATCCTCTCCTTCAGGTTGTGGACAGCTCTTCTGAGGCAGATGATGAGGAAGGTGAGACCACGCACGTGTGCATGGGATCCCCCTTCCCCTCCTGCAAAAATACTGGGGAAGCTAGACAGAGACATGGAGTGACTTCACCTCATGTCCTGAATCTCCTGGCTGCCCCTTCTACTTATTTCAGTTCATCCCACCCCTTGCAAGCACCAGCAGTAAAAACTCCCAGCAATTCTCCAGATGATGCTGGGAACAACTTATTAGCTTGGCCAAAGGGATAAGAGAATGTATTTTTAGAACTGACAAGACATGGATTTTGTCATCTCAAAAGAACTGCTGCACCTAAGGCCCCTGCAGAGGGAGGGTCTCAGCTCCATACACACACTGCTCCTCAGGGGTGAGTCACAGTCCCCAGAATAGTAGGTGGCATTGGAGAGCCTCTAGTGAGAACATCAGTTCAATCAGATGTTACTCATGGCAGGCACACCTGCCCCCTGGATAACACATTCAGCTGGGACCAGTTCCATGTCACAGGAAGTGGCCACTGTCAGCTCTGTGCAAGGGACACCAATTCAGCCATGGGTGGCTGGTTCTTGCCATCCAGGCCGAAATGGCTCCTCTCTCTTAGCCAGGGTACTGACACTCAGAGCTGGAGTTGGCAGGGGTGTCTCTCTCACCTACCTCTCTCCTTTGAGACCTCAGACCTCCACTCTGGGTGTCGCCAGCTGCCCACAGCACAAATCCTGCAGCCTCCTCCAAAACTGCAATGCCATTGTACCTGCTGCTAGAGGTGATCAAGGGCAACTCAGTATCTCCTCCTTGAGCAGCATTTCCCAAAGCAGGGGGTACATGGGAATGGCTGGGGGAAGGGAGGGTGGACAGACCTCAGGATGTTCTCCAGAGTCTCAGCTTTCACTCATGTAGTAATTACTGGTTTTTGTTTGTTTTTGTTTTTTTTTTAAGGTCTACGTTCATAATTCTGGCAACTGTGAGGCAGTGATGTCTGCCTGCACTAACAGAAAGCTCCAAAACCGCAACTAGCCTGTTTCTCTCTGCAAGTGTTAAATTCCCTGCTCACTGCACATGAGGAAGGCAAGTATGTGAACTTCATGAGAAAGAGCTATAGAAATAACTTCTTCATGAGTCATACTCTCATTCTGGGCTGGATCTAACACCATGCAACAGGCCTCAAAGGGGCACAAGCTGATTCTGCTTTACCAAGAAGGGCCAGGGAACATCCCAGCTTCCACACTGATTAATGCTGCCCCACTGACTCAAAAAGCTATATATTTTTGCTTGAGGTTATCCTGAAACCTAGCCACTAAAATAATCTCTTGTCTGTCTCCTGTCCACTCCATGTCAGTGTTGGCTTTGCCTCATGCCGGGCAGAAGGCCAGTGGTGCAAATGCAGGGACTGTGGAATTGCAAAGGTGAGACCTGAAATCGCAGTGCATAACTCTAGCCGGACAGGCCAGACAGTCATCTCCTGAAGGTGAGGTCATGGTTCTTAGTTGTTTCAGAGTCCTTGAAGCATTTTCTTAAGTCTGAGAGTTGGGAGGCAGATGTTTAATTACAGGGCAAGCTCTCTTAATACTTCAGCAAATTCCCAGTGGAAATGGCGAGAAACTGGCCAACCACCCACCCCCTATGGGAGTTAAAAAGGCATCCAACAGCCCTCATGTATGATGATATAGCTCCTAGGCATGTTCCAGCTGAGACTTATCAGCATTCCTGGGCACACCACACACAGGAAAACAAAGTAAAACTGATTTCAACAGACATTTAGAAAAGACAAGCAAAGGATATGGCAGGACTTGGAGAATTTTCAGTGATGGTCACAGGTCTGCTAGAAAGAGTATCTGATGCCTAGAGAGAACAGCTTGTAAACCAGAAGATGAGTCCTTTAGGACAGTCCATTACTGAAGAGTCTTTTTCCAAAGCTGCAGTTCTCTACAATGAAAATGCCTACAGCATCCATGTCTACCCAAGAATTCTTGCACCAGCATTAATGCTTTGGCAATGTCAGCATCTCATCATCAGGAGTTCCAAAAAAACTTTTGTCTAAGCAAAAGAGTACAGGAGAATCATTACTCTGAAAACTGCAAGCAGTGATTTAAAGCAACCTCAAAATAATTAATTTAACACCGCTACCAACACAGAGACTATTGTGGATATTCTCAGTTCAGTCAGAGAGAAAAGCGAGAATTCTTCTGGGCCTAGCCTGGGAAAGTTAGGAGAAAGAATTCAAACAATTGTTATCTCTCCTTCTGTTCATATTTTTTATATATGTTCTACCACTGTGTGCTATTCATAGTGCACCAATGGTGTGAAAAGACTTCACTTTGAGACCAATCATATTTCACCTTAGCGATCCTGGTTATAAAAGAGGAATGCTACATGTTAATAAAGATCATTCTTTGCCTTCTGAAGATGGAGTCTCTTCATTCTTGTCCCTGCCTCAACAGCAACAAGAGACAAATACAGGTAGGCACAATAAGATGCCACTCAAAGCTACCTTATTTTTCCATTACCTTGACTACCTTATTCTTCTCAGTTCTTTGATCTCACCCATGACCTACCTTCAAGCTACTTACTACCCTGGCAAAAGCCCAGTGGCTTAACATCTTCATGGCTTCTGTCTGCTAAGACATCAGCAGAATGCCACACACTATCCAGAGAGCAGTGGACCCATCTGCTCAGCCTAAAAATCCCCCTCTGTTAGCACACTGGTGGCCTGACTTGGTGCTCAGTTCAGCTGCTCAGCAGGATCCATGCTACTGCTACTTGCAGATCTGCTCACACTGAAACCAACACAGCCTGCAGGGACTTCCATAGCACTGTCCCAGTGTTGCACATTGGCAACACTGGCTGTTGCTTATCCATACAGAGAGCTGCCTAATGGCACAGATCCCAGGTAGTAATGTAACTATGTCCCTGAAGGCATCCTAAACACAGGCAGCTTTCCTACCACGCAGTCTTCCTCATATCCCCATACCTCCTGCCTGCTGACAGGTAGCTACAGATTCCATATTCTCCTGTGTGATCCATATTAAAAAGGGCCTAAGGAAGACATACATGGGAAAGGCATCTGAAGTCGGCAGACAACACAACAGGAGCTCCACAGCACAAGATCCAGCTTTGCCAAAAAGACTTAAGCATCATAATCAACACCTGCACTGAACAACTAGGAGTTTGCAGTTGTCAAAGGCCTATATATCCAACAGCACCAATGGAAAAATATGAAGCATAAAGATCTACTGTTCTGCATACATCATTCATTAGTTCTTGCTGGAACATCCAGCCTTAAGAAAAGCCCAGATGCCTCTGAGTGAAGTACAGGTTTCTCCATGTACACAGAAAGTATTTTGGTCTGCAGGTGAGATGCTTGAACAACATAGATGCATTATCTCAAAAAATGCCCAAACCAGCCATGGGGCCTGTTCCTTTATATCCTGGATAGAGAACTTAGCTCATGTGTTCTCTTGGAGGTGGTAAAAACCAGGCACAGAGTTTCTACTTCTTCACAGAAGTGGTGACAGAAGTTGGATGACAGCTTCCTAAGCTTGTTGTAACAGATCCCAAGTGATTTTACTGAGGCACAAGTTCTGGTAGGGACAGTGACTACATGAGGAAGAAGTGTCTGCTGCAACCTGTTCAGTACCTTAGGTACTGGTTTAGTTGGTCTCACACAAGATAACACATGGCAGGCTTTCACTGGAAGAAACGGCATGAGGCTACCACTACTCAGGACAACTCTACTCTACCTAACCTCTCCCAAAAGCTCATCAATAGCATCTTCAGCCTTCCAGGATAAAAGGCAAAAACACTTCAAGCACAATTCTGTAGGTCTACCTGGTCACTGGCCAAAGTACCACCACTGTGCTACAGTTTAGTGATGAGAAATACTGCCAGCATGGGCCATGATGGCACGTGCTTGTCCCAATAGTCCAGCATGTTGCTTCTTTCTGCAAGCAGCACATTCCTGAGCTCAGTGACTACTAAACATACTTGACTAGATGGAGCTCAGGTAACAGGGCCCCTTCCCTTACAAACCCAGGAGCTGAAAAATCTAAGTGGATCTAAAAAGACTCTTTCTCAAAAGGCCCCTGCCAAGGATAGAGTAGCAAGTTTTCAAGTATGTAACATGCTATCTCACAAAATTGTCCCATTAGTCTGGCAAACTCCCAGTGTCAGGAGTTACCCTGAGAGATACTTCTCCTTTGTAATTCTGGGAACTGTGTTCTTCAGGATTTCCCTTTTCTGTCTTCTCTTGCTCCTTCCCCTGGCTGCCCAAAACCTACACACCATTGGTGACATGCAGAGAGGCCCTGCATGGCAGCAATAGCCTGAGAGTATGCATCCACTGATTTCAAGAGCAGACAGTGCTTGAGGAGGCTGCTGCTCGTGGTCAGCAAAGCCAACTTAATTTAACACTGAAGAGAGAACAACGTGAACTGGATGTGATGAGAGCTGGGACTGCCCTGGTGGTGACAGGAGAGGTGGCCTTGCAGGGGCTGAGGGCAGAGCAGAGATGTTAGTAGAGAAATCATTAACTGGGTGGCAGAACTATAGCAGTGGAGGTGGGGGAGGCAACCCCAGCACAAGCTCCTATTAGCTTTGATGGCCTCTTGCAGGCCAGGTCAATGAACGTTCACAAGGCTCCAGTTTCCACAGTGCCATTCCCCACTGTGAACAGTCAGGAAGAATACTTGGGCACTGGCACCAGCCCATATTCCCACTGGCTTCACTGGGCAAATGCTCTGAGCATTCCACAAATTTATCACGGTTTGGCTTTCAGAGATTTATAAGCCAACATAAATGATTTCATATCAACTTGACCCACCTTATGAGAGCAAGTAAATTGTCAAAAAGCTTCAGGACCTGCTCAGTGCAGGGATTACGATACATTGGAGTTCCACTGGGCAGGTATCCCAAAAAGAACCCTCCAGCTTTTGCTTCTTCAGTAGCAGCAGGCCAACGAGCTCGTTTCACAACTCCCAGGATGGTGTACACACAAAAGCTTATCTGCAGCAAGAGATGTGGAGAAAACATTTCTTAGCCAAATCACAGTCTGAATCAACAGGTTTTCAGAGAAGTAAGTCATCATCCCATCTTGAAGGGAATGTTCTACAGTGAGCCTAACCTGGTGATAGGAACAAACCCTGGTGACTCTGCTGCCAGGAAAATGTAGCAAATGATCGTGCTGTATTATCACCTTCAGAGAACCCTGGACATGGCAGGATGGCCTAGGAATTCACTATCAGACAAATCACCAATCCGTATCATCTCAAGAGCATGCAAGCAGCCAGGTAGACTGCTAAAAGTAAGGATCTAGACCATCAGCTCCTCATGTACTTCATGTGCTGGGACAGATGCAGGATCCAAGACGACACAACTGCATTAGCCCTGAATCACAAGCACATCTCTGTGGACGGCATTTCAGTGTCTTCTACAGTTCTGAGGACAGCAACTCCATTTGCAGTTCAAGTGAAGACTTTACACTAACAACTCAATACAAATCTCCTCAATGAATTTTCATTATATTCTGTGCTCCAGTCTGAGCATGATGTTTTCCATACTGCCTGGTTTAAAAAGCATAATTCACTGTGCAATATTTCTAAAAATTATGTAAATCAATTGCTTCTCCAAAGCCAAACTCTATTAAACATAGAAGACGAAACAGCGTGCTTCACTCTGATAAGTAATGTCATTTTGCATGACCTGCATGCTCTTTACTGTAGCTTAAAGAGCAAGGCCAGCCTGTTATTCTGCAATCTAAAGAAGTACATGATCAGGAGACCTCATGTGCAATCACAAGAGAAATGGGGATGGAAGAAGGCAAGTCTCTTTTCATTAAGGATTACACCTCTCCTAGTAACAATACTCACTCTAGACCGGTTCAGGCCACTAGGATCTTCCATGACTGGATCAGCAATTTTGTTGTCTGCACCCACATAGGATATAAAGGCTTCAGGATCTGAGAGGACTCTGGCAGCAGCAAAAGACAGCAATGGGATTATTATTTGTACCAGGGAGTTTAAGCAGAGCTTTGCACTGTCAATGAACACATATACAGAGCAGACTAATGAGGCTAGGTAGCACTCCATCCTGTACATGGGAACATGATTAAAAAGCATCAGAGATGTGTGCACTTCCCAAACATTATCAGTTCTCTTGGGCTGTGGGGATCTAAAAGATTCAAATCTCTTATGAAGATAGCCCGGCTAGGAAAACATTTTTATGTGCTCAGCTACCCAGAGCTGCAAGACATCTCAGCTTCCTACCTTCTCATGGAGATGAGCAAGAATGTCTTTCATTTCTCATTTTCTACAAATGCTTTGAGCATGCTGGGGAATGTTCCTTTATTACCTTAAACCACTCTTACCCAGAATTTTTCAGCAAACAACATTTAGTCCCTTGGCAGTTTCTGTACTGTAGGAGAACTATTATCACAATGACTTCCCACAGCACAGGAGGTCAAGAGGCAGCCCACCATCCTCCTATGGGTTGTGTGTTTCCTTACTGGGCCCGGCATTACCTCCTCAACACATGCAGCTCAAAGCTGGAGAAGAAATGACCAACAGAAAGAAAAATAACCCATACCTCTGCATCTCTGGGGAGAGCCATAAGCCAGCCACAGGAGCCATGAGCTCCTCCAGGAAAGCCTTCTGTCGCTCATAGTCCTTAAACTGGTTGCTGATGAGGACAAGGGCCTCCATAAGAGCACACTTCTCCATCTGCGTCAGAAGTAGCTCATTTGACAGTAGCTGTTTCACGTGGTTGTACAACATCTCAAAGTTTGGCTAGAAAACACATCCAAGTGGAAAAGCGTCATACATTTGGTATGGACGAGGGCCACTGGGGGAAGTAGAGAAGGGGTGTACTGTACAGCTGGAGAAGCATGTCTGTTACCTTTTCTCAACATAGCCATCTCCTTCCTCACACTCAAATTTCTCTGCATGTTCAGTTTAAGGGAACTTCTATTCTTCCCTACTCCTCTATCATTATCCTGCATCCATTTTACTTTAATTCTCCAGAATGACTGAAATAAGAAGAGGAAATCTCTCCCTAGGTAGTTATATCCCTTAAAGCAGTGTCACACCTCAGAACAGTTCTGGTGCTTTTATTTGCTCACAGAAAGCACCTTGCTTCTTTGGCCAGACTTAGGATTCTTCCATTTCTTTGCTTGTGATAAGTAACAATTCACATGGTTACGATGAGTGCCACAGGAATTCTTGCATTTATTCCCTTTCTTCTCCAGCTGTCACCACGTCTACCCATAATTTTGTACAAACATTAGTAATCATCCTCTTCAGCAAAGTCCTCTGAACATCTTTTGGGGTAAGTGTAGGTCCTTGGCTCTTCTCGTGAGGATGTCTGGCTGGCCATAGGAAAGAGACAGCTATAGCTCAAGGACCAATAAAGTGGAACAAAAACCAACCCATTAGCTCTTAGCATCAATTACAGAATGCAGACTGGAACCTCCAAATTACCTTAACTAACATCCTTCAAAAATGTCTTTGTTTAAACCAGCCACATCCTATGGTCCTCCTATAATCCTAGGTCCCACTCCACAGAAACACATCTGAAGAATGTTGCAGGCAGAGACTGTTTACTTCAGAAAAAAAAACCAAAACACAGCTCATGGAATGCGATGTATTTGTCTTCTAATCTCAAGCTCACCCGGAAAACAAATACTCTCCTTTTTCTCCTATATTCTGTTAAGTAACAGAAGACAATCTAGTGTTAGCTATGCTAGTGTCTTCAGCAAAGGACTTAACTGAGACCAGCACAGGTGATAACATGGACATTCAGCAAACATTCCCATAATACCAATGCAGTGCTGCTTGTGTCCTCCTCATGATCCCTTTTACATTTAACCCACCAATCTACAATTCAACTCCACAGGCAGAAAATTTTTTAGCAGGGAAAAAAAGAGGTACAGGGAATGAACCACTTTGCCATTTGTGCAGCAGAAATGCTTCCTGCAAGGAGCAGGCTGTTGCAGCCTGCAGCAGGCTGTAGACATGGAAGCTGAAGATCCCACAAAATCCAACTGAAACTGAGGCAAGACTCTTCATGACAGTTGCATTTACATACCAGGACAAGCTGAGGGTAATCCCGGCACATCTTTATGATTGAGGAGCACGCATGCCTTCTCACATTTTTCACTGCTCGAGTTCTAGGAACCTGGACAGACACAACAAACTTCAATGCAACAAAACAAAAGTTCAGCCAAATGCAGGGTATCTTCAAGAGACAAATTCACTACATATGCATTTCTGCGCTGTTGAGCACAGATTAAAAAAACATTTCCACACCTCCCCTGCCCCCTCCAAATAATCATGCAGCAACCAAATTTCCTCTGAAGCAGGAGTCAACTCAAGCAGTCCATATTAAACAAGCTGTATTTAGGACTGAGGATGCCATAGCTCTTAGTATTTCAAGACCCCAGGTACTTCTTAGGTAAATGGCAGGTTTACAGCCATCCTTCAGAGCCATTTATACCAAGTACTGAAAAAACACCCAGAGCTAATGAAGGGATTTCACTCTCAGGAAGGCTAGCACCGACTAGGGAACTAAGTGTACTGGCCTTAGAGCACGCCTGTGGCCTTCTAAGTTTGTGAGCCAAAGCTTAGCAGGCTATGTCAACCACAGAGATCAGCAATAGCTAGACTCCCAACTTTTTCAGGAGCAGAACTATACTTGAGAAGCCTACTTCAGCAGTCTTCAGACTCAAGATGCATCCACTAGAATGCAATTTGATCCAACTGTTATAGCTCATTAGTAGATAATAATTCAGACGTACCTTACTTTCTTCTACAACTTCAAAGGTAACTGAAGCAAATAGCTGTGAGAAAAGGGAGGACAAATTTTTTTTTAAAAAAAGTATAATTTGTTAATATTTAGCCCTCATGTTTCTTTGAGCTCAAGGAACAGGTAATATAGATTTTAATGCAATTTCATTGAAGTCAGTGAAGAACCCCTGAGTGAGCTGAAAGATTAAATCATCAATACAGCGACGCCTTGAAATAAAACATGGCCAGAGCATGTAATTAGTACTAAGATTTAAGGCTAAGAACTACAAAATTTAGGTTAACTGACATTACTCTTCTTGTGACAAGCCTCAGTCTCAGTTTCTCCCATCTTTAACATAAAGGATAGTCCTTCCCTGACAGCAATACCAAGAGGATTGACTCCTGCAGTTTAGTCCAAGAGCCCTGCGCTACAAAAAGCTGGTGTGATTTTAGTAGGGTTTGCACATACCTACCTTGGAAAGTACTTGTGGGAGGTATTCTGGTCGGTAAGTGACAAATGGAAAGAGAGCAGAGACATTGGTGAGCACACAGGACAGGATGAGAGGATCTTTTGTTTCAAAATTAAGGACAAGCTGCAGCAGATCTATGCCATCATTCACAGGGATTTCCTACAAAGGTAGCAAAAAGAAAGGAAAAAGGGAGGTAACACTCAATACTTCAACCTGTAGGATACTTCCTACAAAACCTAGGAAAAAGGCTGAGGCAAAAAGGACAGCAGCATTGCCACTGTTGATAGGACAGTCTTGAGACATCAGTCTCTAATCGCCATACTATTGCTTGCACCTCTGGGAAAGGCAAATTTCCTCTCCCACTCTGCCTCCCAATTCTCCTCTTCACATTGTCCAACAGATTCCAAGCTTAACCAGCTGTATTGACCTATATAATTATTCTACTGTGATTAGATTGATGAGTACATGAGCAGCTTTAATCTAATTAAAAAATCAAGTCAGTCTACATCAAACTGATCCTTCTGATTTGCCTGCTGTTGAACAAGAGAAAATGCTTCTCATCTCCTACTCTCTGGGCATAGTTCCTCTCATTTAGGTACAAATTAAAATGTAAAAAATCTAGTAAGAGGATAATTAAAAAAACTCAAAAAATTTTTCCTTAAGCAATCTCTTCTCCTCTAGCAAGGCACTATGTAAAAGCATGTCACCTGAGCACTGTCCTATGACTTCTCATACCATAGTGTCCAAAACTAAGACACGCCAGTGTGAGTTTGGTATCATCAAAAGAAGGGTCATTATTCCTCATGAGAATGGCTCACCAAACATTCTGGGTTTTGCATGGAGGTAACCAGTTACTACAAACTGCTCAAGGATAACATAACTGCAAAAACCCTGGTGGTCGACCCAGAAGAAGCCAGGAGAGAAGGCAGGAGCATGGGATACACATACATCTTTATCCATGGTTCGAAACATCTGGCTGATGACGCTCTCTGAGAAGAAGGTCATGGCATCCCACTGCACAAAGGATGGAGAGAAGATGGAGCAGAGACCTTCGCCTGTCTTAGCTGAAAGGAAGAGAATACTGGACTCTCACCACACTCCTCAACAGCAGCCTGGTAAGCTCCTGTGCTGCACTTAGCACTCACAGATATTTTAAGCACACAGCTCTCTCTGCAGATGCCTGGCAGGGATGCACTGGGAGCAATTAAGGTAATCTCGTGTCATTTGTTTAATTCAAGTGAAGGCTCCTGAGGTATAAGTCTTTGAGGTACTGTGCAGAGCAATGGAACAGATCACAGAAAGGAAAAGAGTGACCACATGCCCAGACTCAGCACTGCAGGCAACACTGTCCTCAGTTTGACTTTGCAGAGCACCAAGCAGCTGTCCTTCAGAGCAGGGAAAGCAAAGTGAATGGCAGGGAATTTGCCAGATAGGCAAACTTCCCTAACAAAAGTAATAAATATGTTACAAAGATAAAATCGCCCAAATAATTGTAAAATTTTATCAGAGGGACAGCTGTACCTGTTCTGCAGAGCAATTTCAGGGAAAGAGAGGAGGAGCCAGGGGCTTTACATTACTTATTCCATATGTAGACTCCAAAGGGATAAATTAGGGAAGGGGTGGGTTTGACTTGGTTTTGCTTTTAACTTGAAAAAACCTTAAAATCCTGAAAATCTAGCATGGAGTCTTGCCTACCACTTAAAAAATTCCAACCACATGAAAAAAAAAAAAGCCAAGAAATTTCTTCTTGGCTTTAATTAAAAAACAAATCCCATAGCCCTAATTTTTTTCATGTAACCTACAGTTCATGGGTCCAGTATCAACAGGAGCTGTGAGTTGGTACTTCAGCCATTCACCAGCCATTTGGAAGCCAGTTACAGGGTCCAGACGACAAGCCATCCTAATCACCTCTCCTTGCTGGGCTCGGAAAGCTGCAGGGAAAAATCACACACCAAGAAACCAGCTGATGTTACAAATTTTGCAGACACACAAACATGATGGACTTTTGCTTTGGCAATAGCTTGTAGTGGGCACAGATACACAACCAGTAGAGCAGGTACAACAGGATGGGCAATTTTTAAAGTGATTTAAGTGGACTAAAAAATGACGGACTAACATTTTTAAAAGTACAATTAAAATGCAGTATGAATGATGAAAATCTATGCTGATGCCATTTCCTGGTCTTAAAAAATTGAGAGCCAGACACAGTTAAAGGACAAGGGGTTTTTACCTCAGTATTTTAATAAGGATCCTTATTGGTGCACCACTTTGCCAAGGTGCATTGTGGCACCTTTTACCTTACCAAGGTAAAAATCCCTTATCCCCTAGCCATGTCTAGCTCTCAATTTTTTAAGACCAGGAAAAGGCATCAATGCTAAACCAGATTTACTACAACTAAACCTCTATTCTTCATTTAAAATATGCTTCAAACTGCTGCTTTGATGTTTGCTGCTTACACAGCATCTTGGGATACTGAAATTAAATACCAGCATTACATAACTACCACTTCCTTTAGCTAAACACACTTTTCCTAGATTATTCAACTAATGACAAACAAACTTGATCTCAAAACCCAGTTGCCTTGTTTTCAAAGACAGTAAAAACAAAGTACAGAACAGGAATTTCACTTGTTCCAGAATATTCCAGTGCATGACCACACTAAAGAATCAGCTCTGCTGACTACACAAATGTAACTTGCACTGTTAATTAAAGATGTGTTGCCAAGTAATTTTATTTACTGTTTCAAATTAGTAATATTTTCTTATATATGTAATGTTTCAGTATAACTTAACCCTCTAAAACTATTTCAGATTCTGGCTTTGTGCATTTAGCTACTTTATAGTTTCTACCCAAAAGGATTTCTTACAATAAGTAAAACTATCTAGTAAGCAATAAAAATGCAACACTTAAAATCTTCAGACATAAATATAAAAATTTATATAATTTATTCAATGTATCCTCCCACCCACCAAGTTAGTACCAACCTACACCAGCCAGTGAGAACCAACTTCCGTTTTGGGAAGAAAAATACAAGATCAAAGAAAAAGTAAAATCATTAATATCCTGTGGTGGTTTAAGATCCCGATTGAATTTGGCTATTTTAATTGCTCAACTCTAGCTATTGGTACTAAAGCAGAAACTTCCTACCAGGGCCAGGACAGATTTTCTTTTTGGAATGACATCTAATGTCTTTGTTAAGTTGCCTTCCTCTCCTAACCTGAGCATGACTTGAGGCTGTTTGATTCTCTCTTCTAGGTGGCCAAAAGACACATTTGCTTTGACACCAGAATGCTATTAGGCCATCTATCTGACCAGCCAGCAAAACAAAAACAAATAGTAAAATTAAACACATGAGCTGCCCCAGGAAAATCCTAACTTAATTTTTACTCCAAGATCCAGACTTTAAAAGTTGAGAAAAAAATGGAAGCTGCCAAGCCAATTTGGTAGGCTCCAGGCTCAGCCAGTGACTAAAAGCAGGAAGAAAGGACAGACAACAAAATGTAGAAAGGGTCATGGCAACTTACAGTTGAAGAAGGCATTGAAGTCCTCATCACTATCAAAATCAAAACGGGAGTATTCACAGCTGGGGCTGTCTGTTTTGGAAGGAAAGCCCACCTGGAGACAAAGTGAAAAAGGTCAGGAAGAAAGAGAAGTCAACCATCATAGCTAACCACCAGCTTCAGGAAGATGAAGGCTGGAGGCAAGGAGCACGATACAACTGTGCTCAGCAGCCTGGAGATCATGTTTGGCCACAACACAACAGAAGTGCAGTTTCTTCCCCCCACGACCCACAAGCCATGTTCACCAGGCACCTTCTGAAAACCAACTGTGATTTCCACGTACCTTCACCAGGTTGGTCATAGACGCACGGAGATACTTGGGAACGACAACCAGCAACAAAGGGTCACGAGACAGAACCTCATGCCGAAAGAGGGCTCCCCATGTGATCTGGGTGGAAGAGCGCAGAAACTGGGGGAAGAAAGGAACGAGAGGAGCAAGGCAGGATTTCAGTGCTGGAATGTCCCCTGCTAACCTTAAGTGTTGCTATCAGAAAGGAACAGCAAATTATACTGACTATTAAGTTCAAGCCAAGGCACCTTGAAGGCACACTGCAAATTCCCAGAAAGCCAAAAACCTCTAATACTAGGGTTGTCTGCAAGTTCTGCATTTTCTACTCAGTTCTCTGTGTCAGGAACTGCTCCTGATGATGTGATAATGGAGTAGAAAATACTGTGCCTTCCAGGCCTTCGGCTGAAATGGAGAGCCTAGAGAGCAATATTTAGCAGCTGAAGTTCTGTAGTTTTCTACAGGCTACCTCAATTATGCATTCACCCACACAGACACATGAGATTTTCAGCCCTTTACATACCTGGCTGGGATGGGTTGTGAAGGCTAAAAATGACTCAAGGTATTTTCCAAAGTTGGCTGGCGTTTCCACATCACAATCTGAGCCCTACGAGGAACATGAAGTATTTCAGACAAAATACTAACTTTATGGCAGGCTGGGCTCACAAATGGTATGTTTCAGGATAAAGCAGGAGCACTAGATCCAAGGCCATAGACTGTAAAGGAGCAGAGACAGAAACACTGAACAACTGACTTTTTTCTAAAACGAGTATAGTCCAAGGAGCATCAAGTTCTGTTGACCAGCCTGGAGGTGCTGGAGACACAACACCACCCTTATTCAAAAATTATGGGTGACTTCTCACATAGTGGAGCTCCATTAAAACCAAATTTACAACCACTGCTGCTGCCATGAGTCACAATTTCAGTCCTGTTGGGTCAAACCCACACAGCAGTACAATTCAAACTGAATTTCACAGGAAAACACACCCAGATAATTTCACTCATTTTCTCCAAACATTTTGTGCATTTAACACAAATATGGGTATCCATGACCAGTAACTTTCTTAAAAGTTTGTCAGGAAACTGAGTTTGACCCGGAGCCATAAATTCAAGGTTTTGCTTCTTCTCAGAAACTGTAACATATTCTGGTGCCCTTAAGATCCCTGAAATTGTACAGCTCAGTGCTGCCTCTCCCAAGTGAATTTCAAATAGCAAGCTTCATCTCATTACTTCATTATGGATTAACAGTTCCTATTGCTTAACAGCAAGTGGAGTCACTGCAAACAGTAATGCACTCTGTGTGCTGTCCATTCTTTTTAGGGATGAATTCTCAAAGGCTGTTTTTGGGTTTTTTCCTTTCTCTCCTATGAGACATTACTTTGCTCTGTTGCTTTTATAGGCTGGTTGCTTCCATCTCCCCACAGACAGCACCTCTCAACAAGCCTGGCCTCTCCATTGTAGAAGCACTCAGCTGAATGGAGGGAGTGGGAATTCATCAGCAGCATGGCATGAACAGTATGAATTTGCATCTTCATCCCAACATGGACACAAAGCATTACAAAAATGAACAGCAGGAATGGAACCCATTTCTTCCTTCAGCTTCAGAGAGTCTTGGTAGAAGAACAGACAGGTATACTCTCTGAGTTATTTTTCTTGAGAAATTTAAAAGGCTTCCAAAAGAAGAGTAATTTCCTGGACTAGATTTTCTGTAGCGGTAGTCAGTTAAAAACCTGACCAATTTTCAGTGAAGCTCAGCATTTTACAGAGGTTATAGGAAACGGTTCTTGATGACAGCAAAGCCCTGGCATCAATCAGGGTCCCTCCAGTCTACATTCCTATGACTTGGCAGGACACAGTTAACCCACTTAAAAGCAGAGCCATTTCTGCCTTTTGGAAATGCAAAGAGAGAATCCTACAGCTGCCAAATGTGCAGAGAGAACCCTGGTCCTACCTTAGATCAGGGTTGCCTCAAGCCCCAGCCCTAAAAACTAGCCCTGCCAGGGTTGCTGTTGGTATTAATAAAGACTTACTAGCAACGCACATAGCTGGCTGCCCAATGCACACAAAACTTGGCAAAGCCTCTTCAAGAAAACATAGTGCTTCTCCACCAGGCCTTCTCCATCTGCTGTCCTGGGAATGAGGGAAGGGGGAGAAAACAGGATGACAGTTACTCACACTGTAGGTGACAGGCACACTGCTGTCTATCTTGTATATAGACCAATTTGATTTTATTGCAGTGGGATCTTTGCTATTATCAACAAGTACTGCTTTATTGGCATCTAAAACCTTTGAAATTGCCTCTTCAAAAGAATCTCTCCTCTGAATCAGTTTCAGGCTAAAACAGAAAGCCAGGGAAGCTGTGATATTTACACCTCTTTGTCTTTCAATTATGGGTTTAAAAAAAAAAAAAACAAACTGGTTTTCCAGGTTTTGCAAAAGAAATGGTGATTTTGTTCTCTCCTATTCAGTCCCTGGATATTCCTTTGCTTAAGCAGCAGTATCTTTTGCACCTACAAAGCTATTTGTATGCAGTTTCATGTGAAATCACAGCAGCACCAGGGTACTCACTGGGCAGCAGAGAGGATGCAGTGCATGGCAACATCTCCAAACAAGACCATCAGAGGCTTCCGATCCTCCAGCTTACCCTGTGCACAAAACACACCAGACGCTTCAATTAGAACATAACTATTTATTCCCATCTACATAAATATTTCCATCTGCAAGCACAATTAGGAGAGTCACAGTTTTCTTTCCATCTGCGGAGGGGCTTAAAGTCCACATATGATTTAAGTAAAAACTTGCCAAAATTCCAACGTATCTGATATAAAAAAATGTCTCCAAGCAATCCCACCACAGGAACTTTAAATAGCAAAACTGACCCTGAGACATTATCTTTTATTCATAGAAGACTGGCTAATTATTTACAGGCAGCTGATAAGCACTCAGCCTTGACACTCAGATGCATGAGAATGAATGGGTCAAATCACCTGTTTAGATCCTGCTGTAATTTCTCTGAGCTGCAAGGTGACACAGCTGATGACACTATTTTCCACTTCACAGTTGTAGGAAGTGGGGGAAAAAAGGTCAGTGAGGCCCTCCAAGTTCAAACTGAAAGGAGAAGCGAGCACAGAATTTGGAGAGGGTTCTAATGGTTGCTCTGTGTATTGTGCTGACATGACATTCACACCAAATATCATTAACAGCATGACCTAAATTTCAGATTTGATTCTCAGATAAAAGGGCAAAGATAGCATTGCTCAGTCTGAAGAATTATGTAGGAGAATAGGCAAAAAATAAAAGGGAGTCAGAAGAGCCAGAGAGGAAGAACTCACTTTCCTGCTGACAGCAATCAGGAGACACTCTGCTGCTCCAACTTGGAGTTCAGGCTCATTTAGGAGCAGACACAACATCTCCAAGAGCTTGCAGTTGTCTGCTGTAATATGGCTTAGGGCTACCCAGTCAATGTAGCCAGCCAAAGTGTTGAGTGCCGCTATCCCCACACGACAGTTTGCCTGGGCCTGTGAACAGAAGGAGGCACAGGATGAGAACCAGAGAAAAACAGCAATTCCCATCTAAAGCCACCCACTCCCTGAAATTACAATACCAAGAACCCCCCGAGAAAGTGAGAGATTTGGACCCTTGCACTGCCACTCACTTGTCTCTTCTCAAGGGGTTAGTATTAAGAGTCAACAGATCCATCTGCATGAACTTGCAGGCAACACACTCGAAAGCCTGGGAAAAGCCTAGTTCTATGTAACCTTAAGATCAAGAATTACTAATGAGCTAACTCTCATATAGCTCCTCTCACCTTTGGTTCCTGAGCCAAATCAGTCTTCTGAAAAAGAAAACAAGAGAGGGTAAGTAACAGCTACAGCACACATTTCCAACCAGCCCCTGCTGTATAGGCTTATCCTCAAGGACACAGCCAAAAAAGAAGCCACATCACAGTCTCCTACTCAAGACATTGCTGCAGCAACAAAGTCACCTCTGCAGCTCCCAGCTAGCTAAGATAAAAGGGCCCTGAATTGCCAAGTTAAGCCACAATTCCCTTCTCATCCAAAAAGGTAACACTCCAGTCAGCAGGCACCAGGGAGACAAAGGAGACAAGAAGGAAACGCATTTTGGTACATCCTGGAGGCTTCCAGGAAATAAACTGTTGACCTTTTAAGAGCATCTTGTGCCCAAAAGCCAGACTCTGAAAAGATGCTGGTGGCTTTTAAGACTCAGGTCTGAAAAGGTGATTTGTCCACAGTCAGAAAGGCAGCTGGAGAAAGCTGGAGCAACAACTTAAAGCCTGACTTCCAGGCCTAGGACACTTAACAGCAACAATGCACTGCCTGTACCATCTTTTTGCCTAATGCAAACAAGTCCCTCAGATACTCAGGTCTGATTTGTTTTTCAGATGCAAAGACACCACAATCATTTCCTTCTACTGCAAGCTTTTGGTTTGGACTATTATTCACTGCAGTGATTTTTTAAGTTAATCAGCCTGGGTCCCAAACATCTCACATATAAGCCACCTTATAAACACATTTCTCTATTAATCCATCATACTTTCAAGGACTGCACGCTATTACAGTCTTGGGACCTATCCATCATCTCCCCCAGGCTATGTGCAGACAGATGAACACCCAACCCTCAGAAATGACCCTGTACACGAACAGACCAAAGGTCTGCTAACCTGTGGAGTGGTGAGGTCTTCTTGTTCCTGGGGTGCTCCAACCTTGCCAATCAGAAAGATTCCACCATTAGCGGAAGCAGTCACACTTCAGAGCCTCAAGCATTGCAATGCAAATCTTACCTGGAAATGCATTTCAACCAGACTACGAAACACACAAAGGTCACGATCCCACCACCATGAACTGCACAGAAAACTATCTACTCTACAGGGCGGGGCTTTGCTCAGCCTGACAGTGCATCAGGAAGATGTATAGAAGACAGGCAGAAAAAGGGTTTTTCATTGCTTCCCAGTTACACATTTAGTAAAACTCTGGATATTAATTCATGAAAAAAAAAAGAATGAGATATGACTAAGCAACTAGTTTCTAGTTTGGTTTCTCAACCGTGCTTCACTCTCAAATCCACTTCCTTTTCACAGGCATAGACTGGGGTAGAGACTCCCCTTCATCATCCATTTTGACTGACCTGCACATCTGATTCTAGGTAAGAATTCAGGAAAGACGTTTGTTTACACAAAAATAGAAAGAGCATTCTTCATTACAACTTCGCCAAAAAAGGCTTCCTGACTTGAGCTCCTGGAGAAAAAGACCAGAGGCCCAGAAACATGTTGGGACATCAGAAACTCATGCATTTTGGTGCATCACCTCAACTGTAGCACTGCACCCTGAGACAGCAGACACGATTCTTGGATGGCATCTCTTAATCACTGTGTGTTACATAAACCACCCTCAACTACCTGTTTCTGCCACAACCACACCTTCATTTTGCTAAGCTGTACAGCCCTGTTGCCTGTACACATTCCAACAGCATGGATGAAGCATGCATCCATTCAAACCATTTACACAAGCAAAATCAAAATATCAATACTATCAGCCTTGTGTGTTCAGTCTTTCTGATCAGCACCAGTTTCGCAGGCCACAGCAGATCCCCATCTCAGAGTGGCAGCAAGAGATTTCAGTTTCTGCACTTGCTTCCCCAACAATTCATGAGCTGCATCCCAATTCCTAAATGACTCCAGCACAAACTAAACCAAAGGGAAGGAGACTCTTACCATGCATCTGTAATTGCTGACATTCTGCTGCAGGGCAGTTAGTAGGAAGCTGAAGATCTTTTCCATGTTCTGGGTGAGGGTTTGCTGAATATCTCGTCGCCGCTGGGTAGGTAGAGTTTGAAAAGTCACTACATCCTCTGCCAAACGTAGGAGGATGAACATCACCAGTTCCGTCTGAGTTTCCTGATGTCCCAAAGTGAAATACACTCCATCAGCACAGTCCAAACATTAAAATCTCTAGAGACTAGCTCAAAGATATGGAGAGAAAGCAAGCATGCATGAAGAGATAGGGTCTCATGTTGAGAAAATAAAACAGCAGGATGGCCCTCTCTCTGCTAGTCATCTCAAGATAGCGAAATCTTACAGGGATTTTTGAGTCCATCACCAACCTGTCTCACTTGACCATGAGTGAGTTAGATTTTTCTCAGAATGATGGAAGACTGAACCCCACACTAAGAGCAAGCAAAAGAGACCAGACAACTGTCTGTCTGTCATACCCCTTGCTTGGAGAGAGTATCCAGCTCCTTTAGCATGTCAGGCCAGTGCTGAGGCCATTCCCGCTTTATCATCTCTACCACAATGCGAGACAGCACATCCTTAATGTGACTTTCCTCCTCCAGGATGCTTTGAGTTCCCTGTGACAGAAAGGGGACAGTTACACAAAACAGCATCAGGCATTTATTACTCTGACCTGGCAAACAGTGTTTGCAAACATTCTAAACCACAGAAACTAAAACCAAAACAAAACACAACATTGGGCAGCGCTTCATTGCAGCTACCTTAGATGACACTCTTATGCTCCCAAGCGTCCATAGCTAATAAACTCTGGGAACCAGACCGACTCTCCTCAAGGGAAGGTCACTTGGTCACGAGAGCAATCACGAGAACAGAAAAAAACCACAACTAATATAATGGGTTTAGTATTTTTGCAAAAGATAAGAACATCCACAGTTAATGAATTTCCTCCTAAGAAAAGAAAAAGCAAGTTACATACATTACACAAGCCTCACAACTTCCTGCCATATGAGGTAACATGGCTATTCACCTGACAAGACAGAAAAAAGCACTGAAACAACCAGAGATGCAAAGCAAAAAAGCAATAAAATGAAAAACTGAAATCAGATCCTCTGTGTAAATTAACTGGAGTATTTTTTACTTTTGCTCTCACATTTCAGAACAGCCTGGGGCAGCAGGTACTTACACTGGATATGAGGCCCATAACATTGTTCTTTAGATAAACTTTTTCTAGGCGAGGCATATTGTTCCAACGGTATCTGTTAAAAACATATAAACAAAAAAGAAACCAAGTAAAAACATCTGGATCTTTGACTTGATTCTCAAGGAACCATTGCTTCTTTACCTAAACTGGAAACACTACCAGCTCCCTGGTAGTGTAGGTAGGGCCTCTGCCAGCGCCCAATTCCTTAATAAAAGGGCTGAGCTAAAACTGCTGCTGGCAAATGGGCATGCCCCACCGAGGTCAACAGACATGAGAAGCAGCAGCAAAAGCACAAAGCATCAGATCTGTAGAGGCGGCAGAGAAAGGAATCTCAGAACTGAACTAATATAAAGCCTCTTTGTTAGCAGGAGGCCAATGACAGAACGCTGCAAACACCTACTGGTAACCCAGTGTGCTTGGTTTCATCTTTTGATGTTAATGTGTGTTACAGCTCAGTGAATTCACCTTCCCAATCTGCCTGAAAGCAATTCTATCCTCTCTTTCTTTTACAGAATAAGAAAAAAATCCAGAGTAGGACTGCAACTGTCCTCTGCTGCAGAAAAAACTCCCTGCGTACTGAAAATCCTCCCTGGGGTGGGAGGTGCCGGAATGGGCACAGATCCCACCAGAGCTGGCAGGCTGGGTGGGACCCTTCCCCAGCTCGGCGGCACGGGACGAGCTGACTCACTTGACCACATGCTCCAGGATCTGCAGGCCGAAGTGCCGGACGATGGCCGTCTGCGTCTTCTCCGCCAGCTTCAGCCCGCAGGGTACGCAGATGGGGCACTTCTCCTTGAACTCCTCGCAGAACTAGGGGAGGGAGGGCCAGGACACGAACACGCAGTTACACACCGAGGCAGGAGGTGGCAGCCCCATCCCTGGCGCAGCACGCCGGGCACACGCGGCCGCCCGACCCCCGCCGCCTGCTGACGGCTCCCCGCACTTCAGGGCACGACCGGGACCGGTCCGCACGGCTCTTGCCCGCCCCGGGGCCGTGCGGGTGGGGCGCCCGCGTGGCCAGAGCCTGGCGCTTTCCCTCCCTCCCTCCCTCCGCCCCCGGCCGGGCCATACCTTGAGGGCCTCCAGGCGGTACCGCTGCGTGGACGCCGGGTCCATGATGACGGTCACCGCCTTCACCAGCTGCTCGCAGAGGCCGCTCACCTGCTCGGCGGACATGGCGGCGGCGGCGGGCGCGCGCCACCGGCCACCCACGAGAGGGACGAGCGGGGCGGCCGGGACGCAGCTCCGCGCATGCGTTCTGGGGGACTCGGGAACACGGCGAACGCGGGCGCCGCGCACAGTCGCGGCGGGGACACGCGCACGCCCCACCGCACCCTGCAGAACTACGACTCCCGGCGTGCCCCACGCGGAAAGTACGGGTGCCGCAAAGCGGCGGGCCAAGGCGGGGTTCTCCGCCCCACCGAGCGGGCGGTTATTCAATCATTCTCTCAGTCGGGCGGGAGCCGGTGGCAGCGGCAGGATGTCTCGGGGCCGGGAGCGGGTGGTGGCCCTGGTAGACATGGACTGCTTCTTCATGCAGGTGGAGCAGCGCCTCGACCCGCAGCTGCGCGGCCGCCCTTGCGCCGTGGTGCAGTACACCGAGTGGCAGGGCGGCGGGTAGGTAGGCGAGCCGGCTTGGCGGCCCCGGCTCCTCGTCCCACCCCGCTCCCCGCGGGGCCGGGCCCGCCCTGCACTTCACCTCCGTGTCTCGGCAGGATCATCGCGGTGAGCTACGAGGCGCGCGCCTTCGGCGTGTCCCGCGGGATGTGGGCGTCGGAGGCGCGGGCGCTGTGCCCCGAGCTGGCGCTGGCCCGGGTGCCGCAGGCGCGGGGCAAGGCGGACCTCACACGGTGAGAGCGGGGGCCGGGGATGGCGGCGGCGGCGCGGGTCTCCCCGGTGGCGCGGGACGGCGGCTGAGCCGTGCCTGCCGCCCGGCAGGTACCGGGAGGCCAGCGCGGAGGTGATGCGGGTGCTGTCGCGCTTCGCCGCCATCGAGCGCGCGAGCATCGACGAGGCGTACCTGGACCTGACGGACAGCGCGCGCCACCGGCTGCGCGACCTGAGCGGGCGCCCCCTGCCGGCCGCGCTGCTGCCCAGCACCTTCGTGCAGGGATTGCCCAGTGAGGCCGGCCCCGATCCCGCCGGGAAGGGCACGCGCCGAGCTGATCCCGCCGGGAAGGGTACGCACCACCCCCGCTCCCCGGGAAAGGCCCACTCCGCCTGCTCTGACTCCCCTGGATCGAGAGCGTGGTAAATGAGGTCTGCGTTTTCCGCAGTGAATGGCTTTTAAGGTGCCTGTTGTCCTCCCTGTGGCTGGAATGCGCTTACGGAAGCCTGCGGCTGCTGGCTGGGACTGGCTGCTGCGGGCCCCTTCGCCGGGCTCAGCAAGAAGTGCCATATCGTGTCCCATTGAGATCCCTTTTGTGTCCCTTTTCTAGAGGAGCTGCGGCAACGTGGTTTGGACGAGTGGCTGGCGTCGCTGTCTTTCGATAACCCAGATTGTCCTGACCTGCAGCTGACTATGGGTGCAGTAATTGTGGAAGAAATTAGGGTGGCAGTGGAAGAAGCTACCGGATTCAGGTGTTCAGCTGGCATCTCGCACAACAAGGTATATGCATAACACTTCAGCCTGATTTCTTCTGGGCTGCAGAGTCAGAACATGCTGTAGATGCTCTCCTATACTTACAAGTTTCCTGTAGAAGATGAACCAAGTTGGGAACACAACCATGTGTGATCACACCTTCAGAGAAATTATAAGACATCTGGACATGGGAGGAATTGTTTCCCCAGAGCTATGGCCTGGGCAGTCAGCAATCCACTCATTTACTGCCTGGATTCCTGGTGTACCCTAATGAGTGAGCTCACTAGGAACAAAAGGGGTTTAAGTCCTCCAAAAGTGGTTTCTTTAGAAAAAACAGAAGCATAAAGCAGGTAATCTTCACCTTGAGTTTCAAGCAACAGTCGCTGTAGCCAGTTTTACTGACACAGATTCCCAGATACTCAGCGGCAGAACACCACCAGATTGGGGCACTGAGGTGAGCTGGGTTGATTTTCCTTTTTCTCGTGAGTCAGTATGTACTCTGTTGGGCATGGGGATTTGGGTGATGCTCAGCCAGCTGATGAGAGCAGCCACAGCAGCACTTGGTGCATGACAGCAGCTGCAGAAACAAACGGACTTTGATGCTGCAGTTACAGAGGATTTCCTGCCGGGTGAAATGCAGGGTGGTTTGCTGAGACCATCCCTTTTGCTCTGCAGAAGAGAGGCTTATTTATACAGTAATGACTTTATAAAGGTAAGCTATGACTTAAAAAAAAAAAAAATGAAGACTAAATGGATGCTTTGGAGGTCAAGGAAGATATATTTCATTGACTGCTGCAGAAACAGCTGGTACTACTGCCAGCTGTACACAGGGATTGGAACTGGTTCTGCACTGGCTTAGTCTGAAACTAGCAGAAACTGTGAGACAAATTAGCTGAGGAATGTCACTGGTGTAGAAATTTCTAGTGGAAGGTATGTTCAATTTGCCTTTTTGCTTTCTTTAGTCAAGAATAACAGAGAACTTCCCCAATATTCCTAGCAGCTTCTCCCAGCTTCCATTTTCTATGCCAGCTTTTTTTTTTTTTTTTTTGAAAGAGTAAGGACATTGTGATGTCCTGTGCTATCCCTGAAGAACTGTGTATCTGTAGCAGCAGTGCAGAGATCACTTCGGCATGCTTGTGGCTGTGCAGAACACTGTGCTGTGCTTCCATAGCCAGCTCACCTTGGTGGGTACAAACCTTTTCTGTAGAACAAAAGAGGTGCTCCCACTAAAACAGCTTGCCTTCCACCCAGCAGGAAATCCTCTGTAGCTACAGCATCAAAGTTATCAAAGTCCGTTTGTTTCTGCAGCTGCTGTCATGCACCGAGAACTCCTGTGGTTGCTCTTGGCAGCTGGCTGAGCATCACGCAAATCCCCATGGCCAGCAGGGTAAATACTGACTCATCAGCAAAAGGAAAAGTAACCCAGCTCACCTCAGTGCCCCAATCTGGTGTCCTTCTGCTGCTGAGTCACTGGGAATTGTGCCGGTAAAAACCATTCTCAGGCTACAACAACTGTTGCCTGAAACTCAAGGTGAAGATTATCTGCTTTATGCTTGATACAGCATAAAGCTTTTTTCTACAGAAAACTCTCAAGGAACTGCTTTTCCCAATGAAGGACCTGGTTAGAGTACACCAGCAACCCAGATGATGAATGAGACCAAAGAATTTGGAAGAACCAGGAGGATAACAGCACGGTTTTCTCAAGAACCACTCATGCCAAATTCATTTATGTGCTCTCCTTGACAGCATAAGTGACCAAATGTGCAGGAAAGACTACAGATGTGAGGGGTCAACCTTAAGGTTTCTGACACACCTCACCCTAAGCTGAATAACCTGATGATGACACTGTAGCAGACAACATGGCTGAAGCTGTCTGAAGGGCATGCATCTAGCTGAAGAAAACATTACTGTTTCCTGTAATGATTTTGTTCAGTGAGGTGCACTCAAACTGGGATGTTGAGAATGGGATCTTGGGGGGATCTGTCCAAGGTCTGCTAAGAACAAGTATTTTCACTGAAGCCTACAGAGAGGGAACAGCTGTATAAATTCAGGTGTTGCACAGATGAGGCTCAGGGCCTGGGCTGTGAAAGTTCTGAAATGAAATTAGAGTTGAAAATTTTTGACTTGAAAAAGCTTAGAATCAGTCCAAACATTGCTTTTTATGCTCCTTGTATGCTCATTGACAGTTTTTGTGGTTTATAGGAAAAAAGCAACCAGCAGGATTTTGGCTAAGTCACAGTAAGTCAGGAAGTAGCCTGGAGTTGTTGTGGACAAGCAGCAGGATGAGTCAGTAATATAAGTGCTCTTGTAGAAATGCCAAATCCCGTTTCAGCATGTGCAGTTTACAGAAGGTGTCAGAAAAAGTAACTGATTTCTCCCCATGAAGTCTCAGTGATTGGTTTCACTTGCAGCACGTCACTTTATAAGGTGGGTAAACTTGGAAGTCTCCAGACAGACAAGAAAAACAGTGATTGAACGTCTGAAAAGGGATCTACTTTGTTTAGAAATGATTTCAAATGTATTTAAGCCTGTAAAAGGGGCTGTTAATAAAGGTGCTCAGTAGGCAGGTAAGAAATTTTGCTTAGTTGCAGGATGTGTGGAAAAGCACTGAAAGTTATTAGAGTTGTTCAATAAAAACCTCAAACACCCAGCTAAATGTACTTCAAGCTGGTCTGTGTATTTTTGACACTGTGGTAGCTTAGAGTAGGAAGGGAAACTGTATAGGAGAACATGCCTTCCAGGCTGTTCTACTCTGCATTTTTAAAGGTTTTCTTTTGCAGCACTATACTGTTGCAGACCTCACAGAGAGAAGATTAAAATAGTGACATTGAGAAAAAGCAAGACAAACACAGAAGATGAAGGAAAAAGGCATAGTGAGAGACACAGCGTGGGGGAGGACTATGGGCATGCTGCAGAAGCTCTATCATGCTTGCCTGAAGGAAAACTATAGCAACCACAACAGATGAAAGATCTTTATCTGCCTGGAGCAGGAGTCCAGCAATTCACAGAACTAAAGCCTGGAAGCAGCTTTGCTTTCAGAGTACCCAGCTAGTGCATGTGGAATCCTGAGGTGGATACTGCCTAAGAGCAAACAGTGGTGCACCCTGTACATATTCCTAGCGGCTATTCTGAAGGCAGCTCTTAGAGGTGATGCAGCACAAGCTGTTAGGTAGAGTCATGTTAGGCCAGTGCACAGTGTATAATAACAGAGTTTCCACCCTCTTCTGTGTTACAGACACTGGCAAAACTGGCCTGTGGGTTGAACAAGCCCAACCGCCAGACACTGGTGTCTGCACAATTTGTGCCGCAGCTCTTCAGCCAGCTGCCCGTCAGCAGCATGTAAGTACCAGGGAGCTGTTGCTTAGTGCAGCTTGGGGCTGCTCCTGGCCACCTCAGCACAGCAATTTGATGCTCACTGATAGCAGCCAGCAGAGGCTCTCAGCTCCACAGTAACTGGTTGTCAATGCTCCTGACAAACAAAGGGAATCCTGCCAGTGATCTCTTGTTGCTGTGAACGACAGTTCAGGGGGAGTGTACTTGGGAAGTTGCAGCCCAGCTGGTGAAGGGACCACAATCCAAAAGCCCACTAGCAGCCTGTGGGCATCCTTTCCCAGGGTTAGGCTGTGCTCAGGATGACTGCTGGGGTGCATAGGTGTAAGGTAAGCCAGAAGCAACTGTGGGCATGGAGGCGATAGCCATTCCCCAGTGTGAGTGATGGTTGTCCTCAGAGAGAGCAAATGTGATTTTCTTTTGAGCATCCCCACTGTGCACAAGTACTTTTCCCGGTGTAGGGAAGTATTACCAGTACTGCTGCTCCACAGGAATGGATCCCTAATTGTGCTGTCCAGACCTGCTGTTCTCTGCTTTCTGTGTCGTGCAAGGGATGGAGAGGGATGTGTGTGGGAAAGGGTCCTGTCTGTGTATGAAGAAGGAAGCTGTATGTGAGGCATTCTTCAGAGCATGGTTTGAGATCAGATGGAGCTGAGAGAGAAGCACTAAAATTGGGAGACCCAAGGAGCAGTTCCTACCTCAACTCCTCTGTGTTCTTTTACTATGAGCAGAAGAGCCAGGTGCCAGGTGTTCCTTTTGTCCTGCTAGTTCTTAGCAGCTTCTAGGTATCCTTATTTAAGAGCAGCTGCTGCAATGAGACAGTCTCCACATGATGCTTCATTTGTGTTTTTTTCTTTGTTTCTCTGCTGTAGCCGTAACCTGGGAGGCAAGCTTGGCACTGCAATCACAGACATCCTGGGAGTAGAGTACATCGGGGAGCTGACACAGTTCAGTGAGACTGAGCTCCAGACACATTTTGGAGACAAAACTGGGTAATGATGAACTACTCAACATAACCTGGCTCTTGGCAGGCATTGAGACTTCCTCTCTTTCACAGAACCTTGTTCTACTGTGATTAGGAGGGTTGTAAGGTAAAACTTAAGTGACATCTTTGGGAAGCATTGATCTATTTGGCCCAGCACCAGGTTTCCAGTCTTGCCTGCTCCCAGGCACCCTCCCTAGGATAATATTTTGCTTGTCAGCCAGCACCACAGCCTTCCTCTACAGCTTCCAAGGATGAGGTCATCAAAGGGCTGGTTCTCTGCAGGCTGGAAAGAGGGCAGTCTTGACAGTCTCGTCATAAAGGAAATTACAAGGCTGGGCTGGAGCCTAAAACACAACTTCTGGGCCCACAACAGCAGTTGGACTGCCCTGCAGATTGGTGAACTGTTGCCACTTCAGGAGAAGAGGTTGAGGAGTTGTGCTGACAGGCAGTTGTGGCCTGAAGGAATCCTGCTTGTTCAGCTGTGGCTGCAACTGTAGAGCTGAGGATGAGAGACAGTCACAGCTTGCACTGAGTTGAAAGCAGCTCTCAGCAGGAGACTGACATGCTGCCCAGTGATGCCTGTCTGTAGCTACCTTAACCTCATGCTTTCCCTGTGGCTTTCAGGTCTTGGCTCTATGACTTGTGTAGAGGAATTGAAGAGGAACCTGTCAAAAACCGGTACCTGCCCCAGTCTATTGGCTGCAGCAAGAATTTCCCTGGGAAGTTAGCCCTGGCCACACAGAAGGCGGTAGGAGAAGCCTCCATTTAGCATAAGGCTTGGCTTTCACACTGGAGAAGATAAGAATACTAAAAACAGACTAGATTGCAAAACTGCTGCTTTTCTGCACAATTATGCCCTGAAACTCAGACTAGAGCCTCAGTGGGAGAAGGTGGTTTGAGATTTGGAAGTCCCTGTTGACAGAAATGCATTGACAAACTCCTGCACAAAGAGGTCCATCCTGGTTGTAATTTCCATGAGAAGAACTGGGCCTGTGCTGTTGGAAAGTTATTCACAGTGCCAAGCTTCAAGAGCATGGTTGCTAGTAGGATGGTAACTAGCTCAAAAACAGAGGCAGCATGCACTTTAGCTATTAGCTGGGGAGAGGTTCCCACTGAGCTGTAGGAAGATGGAAAGAGAAATCTGGGACAGAACCTAGATTACTTGGCAAAGTCTAGTAGTAATGCTGGGCTTGTATGGTATCTATAATGTCATTTCCTGCAGTGTTGAATCTTAGCTGGACTGATTTTTCAAGGTCTGCTACGGATATGGGGCCTTACAATAATCAGTCCATTCCAGTGTGATCCAGCACCAGCATTCCCCTTGTATTGTGATACTGCTAGTAGCAGAAGCCCAACCTGTCTGTTACCCCTGCTTTGTCCAGGTGCAGCACTGGCTCCTGCAGCTGGCCTTGGAGCTGGAGTCCAGACTGAACAAGGACAGGAGCCAGGTAAGGAGGGGAGGCAAGGGGACACAAGGAGGCACATAGTGCATTTGTACCACGAGTGGTTTGCAGGAGTTTAAGAGTGCTGTATGGGAGGGGAGGAAATCTGCTCACCCACAGATGTGTGCCTGTGTGCTGAGGTGTCCCAAGAAGAGTGGTGTGCAGGAGCATAGCCAGGCAGGATGGTTTTGCCCCAGAACACTGCAGAGTTAAAAACAGTCCTTGTCCCATGCTTTAAGATGCAGGGATCTGAAAGCCACTGCACCTTCCCTCTGCTGCACTGGTGCTCCCTTGCAAGCCTTTTGCTGACACAGGTGTGGCCGTGGGCTGTGAGAGGGAGCACTGCACTCCTATCTGGATGGTAGGCTGTAGGCCAGGGTAGGAGC
The DNA here is from genome assembly GCA_003676055.1 of Chloebia gouldiae. Classification (NCBI taxonomy): domain Eukaryota; kingdom Metazoa; phylum Chordata; class Aves; order Passeriformes; family Passeridae; genus Chloebia; species Chloebia gouldiae. Next base: position 3,011,344 of record QUSF01000038.1, read on the forward strand.
AATTCACCAGCTTTGGCACTGCAGTGGGGCCAAAAAAAACGTGGAGCTGCCTTTGAGGGAAAGCAAGGACTAGCTGCTTCCCATCCTGTGTGGCACAGCTGTGCAAGCACTTGTTGTGTATCACACCACTTGTCAATCAGGCTAGACAGGACATATCCCACCCCACCCTCGGGAGATGACAGGGTTGGAGGGATGGGGAGGCTCCAGGCAGGGAACAGTCCCCTCGGCTGTTCTTGCCCCTTCCTGCAGGAGTTGCTGGAAGCACAGCTCTACTCTCCCGGCAGAACCACCGCGTGGCCCGGCAGCTGATGGTGGTGATCCGCCAGCAAGGGGACACCCGTGTGTCACGCCTGTGTGCCCTGTCCCGCTATGACGCACAGAAAATGTGCAACGACGCCTTCACCCTCATCCAAACCTGCAACGTGGCTGGGGCTCACCAGGCAGCATGGTGAGTGTGGGACAAAGTGGGTCACCTCTGTAAGGACTGGTTCTGATGTGGGAAGTACTGGATGAGCCAGAGACCTATTGGAAAGGAACTCAAGTTAATTTGAGTGGCAGGAAAAGTGATTTCCAGCACCCTCACAGTAGAGTGCAGAGACATTTTAGCCATAGGACAGCCTGGCCTCTTCTGAGCCTCACATATGTGAGACAATTCTGTACCTGGAGTTAGGATTGCTACTGGCTGGGGTTTTTCCAGCTGAAGTGAGGCTGTCCTGGCCCTGCTGGGCTGAAGAAATTAGCTAAGCCTTGTTGTCCTACCCTAAGGACAAAGCTTTTTGTGAGGAAGTCATTGGGGCAGGAAGAACAATGAAAGCGCACAACTCCTGTCTTCAGCATTTTCTTCCTTCCTTCTGCTCTGCAGTGAAGGCAAGAAAGTTCTGTCTGTTAAACTCTGACAAGGCTACTGCTCCCTTAGCGTGCTCTCATCTCACAGCAGCTTCAGCCTGTAGTGGACTGAAAGTCCAGGCTGGCAGTTGACTACTCCTGCTCCAAGGCCCTTCCTTTGGGAATTGCTGCTTTGGAAAGGGGGGTTCTGCTTTGCCCAGCATAGTTGTGCTGGAGGTAGCACAACAACTGTGCTGGGCAAAGCAGATGTCTGTTCTGGAGGTAGCAATACTAACTTTGTCAGAGCAAACATCTGTCCCAACCCTTGCCAGATACTACAGTTCCCATCTGTGAATGTTTTGTGTTGTTTAAAGTCTCACCTCAAAAGATTTTTGGCTTTCCAGGCTGGTGGCTGAGCTGATGTTGGTCTGTCCTTTGCAGGTCTCCACCGCTGATTTCAGTGCAACTCTCAGCAAGCAAGTTCTCAGAGCCTGTCACCCTCTCGACAGGCATTGCCACCTTCCTGACAGGTGATGCCCAGCCTGATGGCACTGCCACCACCAGCCAAAACGCCATATCTTGTGGGAGGGCCGGGGTCAAGTTCTTTAGGAGCCCGAGCAAAGAGCTTCGGCAGAAGCCAGCTAGCGCTATTGAGTCATTCTTCCAAAAGGCAGCAGAACGGCAGCTGTCACAGGCAGTGGCAGCGACCAGCTTGCCCACTGCTGCCACTGCGGAGCCAGCTGTGCCCAGCTCCCCAGAGCACCAAGAGAGAGCTGCTGTTGGCTTGCCTGTTGGACTTGCCTCTGTACAGTGTGACCTGGAGTCCCCTATGAAGCCGGGTCCTAGCAATGCCAGCCCTACTTCTCTGTACAATAGGCTTCGCCAGGAGAAGTTGCCATCAGATGCTACACAAACACCCTCAACTCCACCCAGCTCCAGGACCCTTCTGAAATTACAGCCTGCTGTAGAGGGAAATGAGCAGAATTTGCCACCCTCTCCTGAACTTTCCCTGCTGCCTCCTGCCTCTCCAGGGGACCAGCAGCGCTGTGAGAAGTGTGGCCAGCTCGTGCTGGTGTGGGAATTCCCAGAGCACATGGACTACCACTTTGCTCTGGAGCTGCAAAGCTCTTTCCTGGAGCCCAGCCCTCCCTTGGCTCCAGAAGCAGCTCCCAATGCAAAGGCTGGGGCTTCCAGGTCTCCTGCCAAGGCAAAGAACAAGCCCAAGACTCCAGCAGGATCTAGTACAAAACGACCCAAAGAAGGTGTGACAAGAACTTTAGATTTTTTCTTTAAGCCCTTACCTCCTTAACTCCCAGCCACACTAGCTGTTTTTAAAGAATCGATATTTTTAAAGAATCAGTATTTGTAAATAATCAGTGATTTTAAATAATCAGTTTTTAAATACAGTTAAAAGTTTTTATACTGCCTATCAGGTTTTAATGCTGAAAAGTCTAGTAAATTATCTTCAACCTAAGTCTAAGCGGAACTGGAACTCCTGAATTGTGTAGATGTAGCCAGTTTAGCTGGTGGCAGCTAAGCCTGCCTCTGACTGCCTGGTGCTACTAGAAGCTGCATGGTACTCTCATCTACACCTCTTAACATAGGTATTTGCATGCCATCATTGCTCAGTAATTCTGTTCCTCCTATGAAAGCAGCCACTCTAAGTGCAGCAGCTTGTCCCAGGGAATCTCCAGCTAAGCCCTGGCTTGAACCCCTGTCTAACCACTCTGTATAAAACTTTCAGCTCCTGGTTCTACTCTGGCTGCAGTTGCAGGCCTTGCCCTTACTGTGTAATTTATATGTGGTAACTTAGCCCAGTTGTTCCTTCTCCCCTCCACCTGGAAGACAGTGATTTTTATTCTCTCCTTCCCACACCCCAGGAATTATGTTATAGATGGTTTAATCCCTCTGTGTAGCAATCCATTGCATGATGCTTATCAGCAGCTCAACAGCGCACAAGAAAGACTGCTCCTGTCATAAAAGATTTAAGGAAGCAGTAGCTGCATGGGCATATTTTTTGGTGGGTTCTTTGAAAACTCTACATTAATTCATAATAATTGCTATTGACACATTAACAGTAAACTGTTAGAGCCCTCACTGGAAGGGACAGAAAACATGCTAGGAGTCACAAAGACCACCGTGAAAGCTTTTGTCCAGTGAATAGTGCATAACCACATTTTTCCTCCTTCCCAGACTGAGTGATACTAGATACAACTTGCTGATGGGTACCTGTTCTGACTGGGCTCTGCCAAATGACTTGTTCAGCTCTTTGAGCCACAGGCCACGGTACAGTGGCCACTCCAGAGCTCCACAGATTACAACAGCAAACAAAGCAGAGTATCATGGAGGGAATGGGCAGGCACTGAGGGAGGGTGAGACTGGCTTCAGGGCAAGAGAAGTGCTTGCCTTCAGCTGCCTGGCAGGGCTCAGCTCAGCTACACTTTGAGCTGCCTGGAGCCTGCCAGAACCTCTGCTGCCAATAATTTGAATGTGGCTCTTTGGGCGGGGAGGGGGGGGGGAAGAATGTGCCAAGTCAAGGCAGCTCTGGGTGGGGTTAGCAATTGCAGGGAATTTCATCAGCTGCAGTCTTCCCTTCCTTGGGTAGGGGGGGGGAAGAGAGCCTTTCAGGCAGCAGATGATGCAAACTGCAGCTCTGTATCTATGTACTGTTTTCTGAACTGAAACATCCTAAATGCAGCTGTTGAGGTGCTCTTTCCTTCCAGCAGACAGCCTGTGCTGGGATGCTGCTACATTACTGTCAGTGGAGTCTAATACATGACAACACAGTCATGAGATTTCAAGAACAACAAGAAACTCATTCTGGTGTGTGCAGCTTTGGTAATCCGTAGAGGAAGGAATTAGGAAGTCACTCCCACTAATGACAGTCCTAACATTGCAAAGTGGCAAATTTCCTAAAGTCCTCACGTGAAGAGAAACAGCAACCACTCTGGCAGGATTGTCTCATCTCCTGTGACAGTGGCACATCTCATTTCCTAAGTGTCTGGCAGGACTGGACTTTGCAGATGCCACTATATGACACAAAAACAAATCTAGAGGAGTCAAATCCTTTCGGTCACAAGTCATCTCCACAGGGAAACCTTTCTGCCTCTACTTGTCCCAAGGGAACAACCTGTTCTCATGGAGACAAGGCAGTCATGAACCTCTTGATAAGGTCAAAGCTATTTTAGAAACAAATCACCGGTTAGATGTGTGCCCTAGAAAGCATCTCTTTAATTAGGCTCTGGGCGAGTTTGTGACTCTGAGGAGGCTCTTGCCACAGCCTGTTCCACCCACAGCAGCTCAAAGTGCTATGCTCAGGGTGACGTGGCTGCCTGTCACCTCAGGCTGCACACCCAGGCTTACTCAGATAAGCCAGGAGCACAAGATTGTAAACAGCAGCGCGTGCATTCTTTCCACACCACGGCGTGGTATTTATAGGGCTGAACGCAGGAAGCTTAGGAATGGGTGAAGGGTGGCCAGCTCCAAGGGCAGCAGGGTAAGAGCCCAGCTCCACCCTCACTCATTGTACAACTCAGCCAGCAAGCTCAATAAAACATCTTTATTCTGTACATTTACATAGATGCTTGGAGAACAGGGACAATCCCCAGCATTAGAAAAATTCAAGACAACAAAACAGCAATTATGAAGAGCATGGCACCAAGAACAGTCATGCCACAGATGGCAAGGATGAGGTGAGACCAGCCATCAGCTGTTTCAGAAAAGGTCACAGCACCCCCCTTAGGGCAGAAAACACTAGTGCAAAAGAGTGCAAAGAGCTGGAGTCCCCCACCCCCAGCCAGCTCTCTTTGTGACCCACTAGCACCAAAGGGAAGAACCTGCTGGCAGCTGGGCCTTGTCCTTCTTGCAGGCATTGATGAAAAGACTGTGTCATTGGAATACGCAGCCCACTCCCAGAATGGAAAAAAAAAGGGATCCTGCTTGAGCAGTGACCCTGAGCCAGCATCTCCTTTCTGCTGGGGATGCAGAAGTTTTCAGCTGGATCGGTGCTCCCTCCAAGGTGCAGGTCACTCCTGCAACTATTAAGCTGCCTTCCCTTCATGTATGCCACCACTTGACACCCTCACCTCAGCATGCTCTTGGCAGAGTGCAGCCCCCACCTTCCCACCCTGTGATGGCCTTGCCCAGCAGAGACCCATGGCCCCGCACAGCAGCGCCTGTGCCAGCAGCCCAGCAGCAGAACCTGCTCTCAGGATGGCACAAGGGCCACTTGGGTGTCCAAGTGCTATCACCGGTCCTCACCCTTCTCTTCAGTCAGGGCTAGCAGGCCATCACACCAACCAGCAGGGCTTGCTGAAGGCCTTTTGCCCACAGCAAAAGACGTTTGGTCTAACAGTCAATAAAACCAAAAGCCTATGTACAGCTTTACAGACCCTGCTGCACTCTCCAGGGTACACAGCAGAGCTGCAAGACAGTGGGAGACCTGTGCTCCACTCTACATACAAAGTCCTTGATGGCAACATCAGCTTCCCTCTGACCACAAATACCAGTGGCAATGGAAAGAAAGGAATTCTTGCTCCAAGAGAAATAAAAATCATGCCACTGTCAAAGCAGAAGTTACCTGGTTTTGTGTAGGTAATGCAGCCTGTCCTCCTCATGCATTAAGGCAAGCTTGTGAGGAACAAGGTGGGCTGGGAACAACCACACCAGGGAACCCACTGCAAACCTCTGCTACCAATGTGCAGATGGCACCTTCAGGTGAACGTCCATGGAAACAACCTGCTCACACCAGCACAGGCCTGGGCCCTGCTCTGCTCCACAGAATGGCCTCCTGTCCAGCTGCTGCAAGGAACAGATTCAAGTACAAACTGTCTTCATGATGTTATGTCAGGAGGCTCTGCCACTCAGAGAAGCCACAGCTTCCTGGAAGTCATAATGAGGGAAGCTGAAGAAATGAGTACTTGTGAGTGGGAAACAGGACATCTGTCCAATAGTAAGACACTCAGATTGGAGTAATGCAAAACCAATGCACAAATGGACACACAGCAGATTAAAGCCAACCAAGATTCAAATGGTTAAAAAGTGTCCTGAACACATTGCAAAAGGTTCAGCCAAGCCCCTGATGTGGGTAGCATGGCCTGTTCCATCCCCTTCCCAGAAGGATGTACTGAAGGATGACTTGAGAGAACACTGTTATCAACTCAGTGCTCAGACAGCAAAAATGGGACCAGACCTTGTGTTAGAGATGGAAAAACATCCCTTCACTGCTTGCCTTCAAGGTCACTGCGCCTCCCAACCAGCAATTTTCAAACAGTAAACAAAGCCAATACTTGCTTGCCCAGGTCTGCAGGTACCTCTGATCTATTCTGAAGGAATCTTATTCCAAATGAAAGCTGCAGGCGATGTGGAGAACATGCTTAACTTGTCCCACGTACAAGCACTGAATGCAAGAAACTCTCTCATGCTCCATCTCACAGAGGAGGGACATCCACACTAGAACGGGACAGCAGCAGCTCCAGGCCTTGCTCAGAAAGCCACAGGAGATTCCAGCCTTCTCCCCAGGTGCTGGTGAGTGGAGATTTCTCTGACCTACTGGTAGTCAGAAGCTCAGCTGTCCAGGCCCCAGGGACTCCTCCAGGCCATTTTCTTTGGTGGTGATGGCTTGGAGGTCAGTGACATGCCCAATGCCTTTGGTGACTCCTTCACGAAAAAGTAGTTTGGCTCCAATCTTCAAGTATTCAGGATGCTTGATGAACCTGAAACAGACAACTGCCTTCTCTCCTGTCCGCAGCTTGTCCTGAAAAGAAAAATGGGAGAGCTTAGACCCATCACCCAAGCTGATGCAGGCAGGAAGAGGTACATGTGGATGATAAGGCAAATGAGCAGCCTTCTTCAGACTGCAAGGCTTGAGCCCTTTCCATTACGTATACATAAGAAGAGAAAGGAAGACACAAGCTTTGAAGAATAGAGTTTACCTCTCTTCCTTAACATTTTTCGAGGAAAAGCAACCAAATGGGCAGGATAAAGGGATAAAGTCTGCTTCTAGGAAGGGACACAGCTACTCAAAATACCAGCAGCCCCCAGCTTTACTAGAGGGTGTGGTGGAATCTTAACAAACCCAAGAAACCCCACAGGGAGGTCTATCTTCCTCCCCTTTCTTCCCATGGCCTACCTTTCCATGGATCTTCTCTACAATAGCTGTCTGTCGCACATTCCCCACGTGCACCGTCACCTGAAATCCCTTCCGGAAAGTTGTGGCATGGAATAACAACACAATCTCGGCTTCAAACACTGAGCAGATGGTGGGGTTCATTTCTGGGCTCACCATGACCATGCCCTGCAGAAAAACCCAAGGCTCAGACTAGTTAGGACCAGTCCCCTTGCTTCTGAACAACCCCCAAAACCACAAATACACCTCCACTCTGTGACTTGGGTTTACATCCCATTCTCAGCCTTGTACTCATTGTAATTTGTAACCTGGCCATTCCTTCCCCTTCCAGCAAGTTTCCTGCAAACATTTCTACTTCATTCCCACCCTACCAATGGGGGATGCCTAGGGAAGCCTCCATCCCTGCTCAATGGACAAGTGAATGACCTGCAACAGCAGAACTAACCTTGCGCAGCAGGGAGCGGTCGAAGGGTCCGAGGGCCAGGGTGGCTGCCTGCCCAGCCCGCAGCACGCGGCAGGCAGAGCGGTTCCGCTGGATACTGCACACTTTCAGCCGAAGGAACTTCCCATCGTCAGTGGGACCAACCACCAAGTTCTCCCCTTCTCGGCAGATCCCACTGCCCAGAGTAGAAGAGCAGGACACAGTTAATCAGAAGACAAAGACATTTCATCCTCCAGGATTAACCTGAACAAATTCCCCAGGGCCAAGTCTTTGGACTCTTACCCTGGACCAAATAACAGGGAGACAAAGCTGCTGAGAATCAGGATTTCTTACAGCAGGAGTGAAAGCCACACTAGCATTCTTAAGAATCCCAGGTACAGACAGGGGCCATTGCACCCACAGTGCTCTGCCATGCTGCATTGTTTCTGGTGGAGAGACCTCAGATGACACTCCTTCAGTGCGGGTGTGCTGATAGCCAAACTGCTCTGATCACCCCTGAACATAGACGGACAGCTGCCTTTTCATGAGGTAACATGCAGTTAACCCCTGCTAGAGTCAGAGAATCTACCTTTTACATTTCCTCTCCCTACCTGAGGAAGGAAGAAAGCAACTCCTTGGGATCATGCCTAACCTCTTAGATTCCAGCATGCTTTCTTTCAGCATGCTTCAGGACACATTCCTAATCCAGCAACTTTTAAGCAGACTGTCTGCTTGCCACCACATGACCAATGGTCCGCTCATGTCACTTTCCAACACCCTGTAGGGCTCTACTCTCACTTGGCTCAATCATCTGGCAGCAGTCAGGACTGAGCCTCACACAGCTTCCACTTCTGCAGCAGGTGACTCTAACCATGTGGGAACTCCAGCAACCATTCACATCCACACATATCTGCCTAGGCTCACTTACCTCGACAGAGTTCCTCCCACAACAGTCCCCACCTCTGGCACCGTATAAATTTCATCAACCTGCAGCAAGGCAACAAGAATAAGCTGCTCAGACAGACAGCTGTGAAACAGCACTCCAGAATGAGGACAAAGAGCGTGCCCCTTGTGTGGAAGGAGGTGATCGCTCTGTTGGTCATCAGACACCGTCTCAGCGCTTCACCAGCTCCCACTACCTTCCCATTAGAGGAACAAATCTCTTCATTTTAAATAGCAACCAGAGAAATGATTCTATCCCTGAGACAGACATCTCATGTTTAGGACAGATTCAGCCTATCAAGCTTTTATCAAGGACCAAGTCCTTTTTTTAATGTCTCTCAACAGTCCATGAGTTCACCATATCTCTACTCGTGGTGTCTAAATTCTGCAAATGCCTCTCCCATGGCACAGCAATGAGTCCAGTATCAGAGCTGGAAACAAACTACCCTTACCCACCTGAAATTCTGTAAGTTGCTGCATTAATTCTTCCTGCTCTTTACTGTTGGTCAGTGGAGGGAGGATGTTGAGGAAGACTTTCAAGAGATCCAGATTCTCCCCAGAAACACTGGACAGTGTGAAGATTGGGGTGATGCTGTCAGACACAATTAGACAGAAATAAGCAGAAGGCCACAGCACACCTCCAGAAGGTTTTCTGGAATTCTTAATCTACTGAGACCCACAGGGAGATGGGATACTGTACCAGTAAGTGGCTAAAGCAGGAAGGCTAGATACAACTCCAAAGTAACCCCTGCCTCAATGTTAGGCTGAGGCACCAATCCCTTGTCAACACACACCTTTCTCATGAAGAAGTAACTCTAATGCAGCCTTTGCTCCCAGAGCCCAGAAAAAAGTTTGGGAGGGGAAAATGCCTTCTTGGAGAATGCAAAGGTAGGAAAGCTGACAAGGAGCAGAGATGTTCAAGACGTAGTCACCTCCCCTGTGTTCACCCTTCCCCAGCTCCACATGGCAGTCCAGTCTGGATTGCCTGCTCCCAGCAGAACAAAGGAAGGGTCCCTTACTTGGGAGATTGTGCAAACTGTTGTGCTGCTGTAACTGCGTCGTCATCTGAATTCACAAGCAGGGGGAGCTTGTTGCAGCCTGGCTGCTTCAGGATTCGCTCCAGCTGCTTCACTGTCCGTTCCACAGTGGCTTTTGAACACAAGTCGACTTTGCTGATGACAATGAAGAAGGGGACCTTGAGGGCCATGGCCAAGCCCAAGTGCTCTCGTGTTGTGCCTGCTGCAGGAGACAAGTGAGAGTGTAGGTGCAGCAGCAGTCACAACTGTAGCTTGTTTATGCTGATAGCTGTGTCTCCTGGCTATCCCACAGGCCCACTCTAGAGACTTCACTGTAACTGCTTAGTTCATCATGCATTGAAAAAGCAGTTACTCTTTTAAATAAAACTAAACATCAGTCCAGAAAAATAAAAACTACCAAGAAATTTTGTGACTGATCTGTCTGCTTCAGAAAGATGCAGTAGTTTTCATTCTTTGACCAAAGTTTGCCAAAGAACAATCACAAAAATGTCAGCGATAGATGCGGGAGAACTCGAGATGCCTTTTTACAAGACTTTGGGATCCAGCACCCCTAAGAATATGTCAAAGTTGTTTTCTTTTCTGAGAAACACTGCCCCAAATCCCAAACAAAGCCTCTCAGTCCAGTGTGCAGTTTAATGTGGTCTACAGCTGGTAAGAGGACCCCAGATCTACTCCCCTTCCAGGCACTCATAGGCACTAGCTTACAAGATACCAGTAGAAGCTTACAAATGAATAAACTTTTCTGAAAGCTATTCACAGCTGACAAGGACCCATTCCCCTCATTCTCTATTCCTCTTCACATGTTGCACTCAATCCATGCAGGCAGGGCGACACTCACCAATGCCAGTGTTGGCACTAACCACCAGCATGGCAAAGTCTGGGCAGTAGCTGGTGAGGCCAAAGATGGTTGTTTTCAGATATTTGTGGTGGCCAGCCAGGTCAATGAAAGTGATCATTTTGGAAGAACTCTCACAGATCTCTTCTGCTGTCCGGGAGTCACTGTAATTTACCACCTAAGGGATAAGGAGCTTGTGAGAGAGGCAGCCCCAGCAGGCAAATAAAGAAAACCCTTATCTACTCACTTTGATGTCAGAATTACTAAGTAGAGGTCATCCACCATGGGTGCAAGAAACAGTGTCTGCTGCAAACGTACAACCAACACTAAGGTTCAGCTTAAGGGACAGAGAACTGTGCCACCTCTCTTCCCTCCTGTCCCACTCAGAGTTCTAACAGGAGGGTAATCCTAGTCTCCTCCGGCTTTCTGAGTTCAGCAACCCAGTCTCTCTTACCTCTCCTTTGCTGTTGAAGCCGAGGATCTCAAAGCTGATGCTTGATGTTCTTCCTGACTGGATTTCATGGAGATGCCGGAAGAGGTTAAGGCGTGCTCTGCCCCGCCCATTGTCCAGCTCTCCTTGCGTTAGGACACCCAACAGTGTTGACTTCCCTGAGTCCACATTCCCTAGGACAGCTACTCGAAGGTCTAGGAACTACAGGAAAAAGAAAGAAATCATTAAACTTAACCATTGCTGAGCTGAGTGCACAAGCACTACTGGGCAGTGGAGATGCAGCTCAGAGAGCTTCCCCTATATCAGGAACAATGTGCAGTTTAATCTTGCTCAGATTCTGCTCCTGCTCCCAGCAAACCACTGCCCAGCAGTCGTGATACACTCTCTAGAGTTGAGATGTGACATATCAGGCTCTGGTATCACAAAAAAAGGCTATTTGTTTCAGTAGACCTCTAAATCCTTTCTTGTTTGCACACGGGTCTGAATCAGAACCATTGCCATAGAAGCAAAATAATTTTCACCTCTGATCCAGGCAATCTCCTGCACTGACATCTGCCTCAATCACTGTCTTGAAGATAAGAAGTGTTATCATCAAGCCTCCCTCTGGCAGCCCTTCAAAGCATCCGCTATGGGCCAACCTACGACAAAGTGCCTCTAGGATTTTGGCTCCCATCCCAAAAGGAAGCTGCTCTTACTAAGCCTCTAGGTCTCAAGCAGGAGAAGACAACCAAACCACAGGTCCCTACCTGCTGGTTGTCAGGCACCTTTCGGACAAGCACCTCCGTTATCCTCCTTGGAACATCGCTGTCGTAATCGACCTCCCTCTCCCGCAGCACCGTAATGTCAGCCCCAACCCTGCCACAAAGACAAAAGGAAGAAGTGAGACACATTTGTACTTGACAGCTCTTGCACCTCTACCATAACAGTGGACAAAGCAAATGGGATGAAGGCTGAGGATAGCAGGGAAAGAGCCTCAAGCTTCCAGACAAAAGCCCTACAACTTTCCTCATATTTACAGAGCCTCATGTTTCCAGGACTGAAGGAACATCAGTCATACAGGGGCTTTGTAGGATGGAGCCTCCAGCTACTCAGGGGACCCCAGGGAATCACGCTTTGAGCCCTGCAGACAAAAGGGAACACGTACTTCTCTGCCATGCGGCGCAGTGTCTTGAGTGAGGCTCGCATCTCCTCCTCCGAGAGGCCCACCAGCAGCCCATTGTCCTCCACGCCGATCTGATAGACGGCCTCACCTCGGCCCTCCTGTAGGCGCCACTTCATCTGTGTCACCAGGTGCTCAAAGCGATACTGCGAGGGGTTCACAAGCTTTAGCTGTTTAACAGAGGGGTAGTTTTAGTCACAGCCTGGATGCAGAAGCAATCCCATAGCCCAGTTCTGTGAAGCAATGTTCCCAACTCTTACCCACCTCCAGAAAGCACAGCCTGTATTAGTATCTGAACAAAAGCCATGGAACAGGTGAGGAGGGGTTTTACAAAGGTACAAATACATGGTAGAAGAACTCTCCTGCACTTGTACCCTGCCTGCTACAGGGTTAAAGACAGCATTCTGGGATCAATCTGTGATCCAGGAGCCAATAAGTGCAAATGGCAGAGCAGCCACAAGAAAGTGGCACATAATTTTCAGCAATATCTGCATCTCCCTCTCAAGAAAAATACAGTAGGCATCACATGCTAGAAGAGATTCCTAAAAATCAGTACTGAGATCAAGCTTTACCAGCTCAGCAGACTGATTAAAGCTCGGCACAGAGACACAAAAGATGAATGGTAGTTCCTTAGTGCAGTGTCCACTCTTCTGTCCTTTCCTTGGCCATGTTACCCATAGGCTGTCTTTGGTGAAGTTAATCACTGCAAAATAACCCTCTGGAAGGAAGACCTCCTTCTGCAACCTCAAGACTCACCTTGTACTCGATGTTCCCATCTTCTGCCTGGTCAGAGAATGAAACAAGACAGAAGAGTTAGATGCTGTGCCCACAGGAACTTCTACAGGCACTAGCTGCCCATATATTCGGAAGCTGGTGCTGAAGATTTCAAAGAGAGGGAAAGTGGCAGAAAAAGACTGTGTTCGATCCCAGCCTTCTGCCATTCTTTCCTGCACTCAACTAGAACTTTCCTAATGGTTTGTTTGTGCTGTTTGTATCCCATATCATGAACACCAAAGGACAAAACTAGAGTGGGGTACAAGGGTAATACTGTCCGGGGGGGAGAATGTTTTTCTGAACAGTAAAGAATAGGGCCAGCCTAACAGTCACAGAGAGAGAGAGAGAGTTCCAGTTTCAAAAAGGTACAGGCCAGCATATGCTTTAAAGTCTCCCCCCTCACCCATCTGTGACCCACAAAATGCCACCCACAGCATCTCACTCCCACCCTGTCCAGCAGATTGCATCCATCCACTGTGCACAGAAAAAGGAGCCTGAGAAAAAAAGCTTCTGCTTCCTCTCCTGCTCAATGATACTCTCCCTCACTCAATTAGTTTTTTCATTGACTCCCTTCTACATCCTTACATATCTTCTCTATACAAGGAAGGACTACAGACATAAAGAAGCACAGTAATGACTCATTTGCCAGCTAGTCACTGGCCAAAGTTCAGGAGAGCCAGACCTGATTGAGACTGTACATAATATGCTCAGAAGTACTTTCTCAGGGAAGGCTAGATGGTTGTAACAGAAAGGTCTGGGTATTCATCAAGCTCAATTCAACCAAAACAGGCTCCAGTTTACCAAAGAGAATATCTAATTTTACAATTAGATATACAATATTTAAGTATTTTTTCTCAGTGATTCAGTATAAGGACCAATAAGAAAGGGCTGGAGTCTGCAGGAAGCCAGATACTCTGTCAGACTAAATGGGGCTGGCAACAGTAGGCACTTCCTTTTCCTCTGGCCACCTATTTGCATGTCAGGAGAGGCAACAGCCCTCTCCTTGCCTTCCAGCTCAGCTCTTAACCACAGCGGTGCTTACAGTGGCAAAAGGCCAACAGAAGTTCTCAACTGTCAGCTCAGTTCTCTGGCAGCAGAGCTGTGCTGTGAGAAAAATGTACTTGTAGCAGGTTTTCCTCTCTTGCCATCTACCAGCAGGTTTTCCCCTCTTGTCATCTACCAGTTCTACGCAAAACTCATCCACCTACTACACTGTCATCTAAATAAGGGAGTGGGTCTTCTCCAAGACTCTTGAGACTAGAAAACCAACAAGCCTAGACTTGCTGGGGCACACACTGCACAGGGTAGCCAGACACAGGAAGCTGAGCTGAAACCACAAGGGACTCTGAAACCACAAGGGACTCTACAGCCTCCAGCTGAAAGCAACAAGAACTAAACTGCGGCTGCAGGGCACAGTCCTGCCCGTGGAGAAGGTCTAACAGTAGCAAAGCGCTGTTTTCACATCTCCCCAAGAGTACAAGCCCTGCCTTGTGGAGGAATTGCTTACTCCCAGGCCAGGCTATTATATATTTTACAGAAAGTTCACTGACAGGGGCCGAGCAATGGAGTCTGAGCCAACGTAATTCCCCCCACAGTGACAGTTTTATGAAAGCGGTGACAACTGCCCCAGCTGAGTGCACACCCACGCTACTACCAATGCCACTTCTTCCTGCTGCAAGAGACAAGTGCCCTACTCCCTGTCCATACCATCTGCAGCCCTGTGTAAGGAAACAGCTGCCAAATTAGCTGGGAAGGGAGTCACCAGAACCCTGGAAAGGGACTCAGACCCAGCAGAGTAGATCGCCTCTCGGGGAGAGAGAGATGCAAATAAGATGTTTTGGAAGTACGAGGCGAGCAAAGCTTTATTTTCGAAGCTTTTTCGATGGCAGGCGGCAAAGCGCCCGCAGACAGACGCCAAGCAGTGTGATACCACTCACGGACCCCGCAGGGAGCTCGCTGGCACCGGGGGCGCAAGCACGGCCCGGAGGAGAGCCCGGGGCAGGCGGGCACACGGCTCCCGGGGCCGGGGCTGCGGGACCGCTCCTGCGGCTGCTGTCAGCCCGACCCCGGCACGGGCCCGCACCAGCACCGCCGGCATCTCCAGCCAGACCCAGCCTGCGGGTCCGACCCGCTCTGGGGGGGCACCGGCCCTCCGGCCCCTCCCGCCCCTCACCGCAGCGCCCCCGCCCCCGGGCCTGGTCTTGCTCCCTCCGCGGCTGACGGAACGCGGCAGCCGCCGGAGCTCACCTCGGGCGGCAGGAACGGGGGGTTGTTGGCCTTCCCTCCGCGGCTCCGCCCGTTCTTCTTCTTCGTCTTCGAGCCGCCGCCGCCGCCAGGCGCAGCCCCCCCCGCGCCCGCGCAGCGTTGCACCTGACCCGCCGCCCGCCGGCCGACAGCAGCCCCCGAACAGCTCTGACACCCGGGAGTCCATGGTGGACACCGCGGCCCCGCCGCCCCGCTGCAGCGCCCGCTCCGCTCCCCGCCCGGCCCCGCCGGCCCGGCTCCGGCCCTGGCGTCACAGACCGCCGCGCGGCGCCCCGGGAAAGCGAGTCCCGCCCGCCTACGACGCCTAGAACGCACTGAGTGCCTCCCGCTCTAAACTACATCTCCCGGCGTGCCTCGCGGCGCGACTTCCTCGGTCCCGTACGGGTTCCATCCGCGGGGGCTGATGGGAGTTGGAGTCCAAAGGAGAGGGCGCCGCCTGTCGACCCCGGCAGACAACGCGCGGGGATACCGCCGCTCCCCGGGCCCCGTTGCCAGGATCTGCGGACGCCCGTGGGTTATCCACTTGGCAGTTCACAGCCCCGGGTTCCCTAGTTATTGACATCAAACGATCAGTCATTCTGGATTCGGGAAACTCGGGCACTTTCGAAGTTGTTTGGCACTGGAGGTACCTCATGACTACGCAGAGGCAGCAGCCTGACACAGAGACATCCCAAAGCACACGTTAAGATCCAAAAAGGAGGGCGGCCGGAACAGCAAAAGAACTTCTAGCTGTGCGCCGCATCCCCTCTCTAAGTGTATTCCCAATCTCCAGTTCCACGGCCACTGCGCCTTTTCTTTCCCCGCCGCATGCCCTGGGGAGAGCGACGCTGGATCACTGTTCGTGTATAACTGACACTCTCCGTGGCGCTCCGCACAGGTGGCCGCGGTTCAGGTAAAGCAGCCTCGGAAAAGCTCCTCTCGCCATCCCGCCCTCCACGCGCCGTGCGCTGGAGGCGGCACCCAATGGGGCGGCGGGCACAATGTTTCCAAACACGGCACTCCCTGCACGCTCCCCGCCTCTGCCGCCCCGCTGCACCGCGAAGGCGGCTTTTCCGCAAGACAGCGGAGCCGCCAGAGCTGCCGGGAGCGGAGCCACTTTCTGAGGATAGCCCTGCAAGAAGCAGGGCCCCAGCTCCCGTCACGGGCTCAGCCGGTGGGCCCCGGGACGGGATCGGGTGGGGGACGGGGGGGGGGGGGGGGGGGGGGGGGGTGTGTGTCTCTGCTTAGCCCCGCCCCTGCCACGCCCACCAAACGTGGTGGCGCCGCCGCCATCGCCGCCAGAGGGCGCGCGGCGCGGTCCGTGCGCCACTCCCGTGAGGCTCGGCGGCGGCGGCGGCGGCATTTGAAGCGCGGCGGCCGTTGGGGCGGGCGCTGCCTCCCGCTCCCGCTGGCGGGCCTGGGCCACGGCGAGATGGGGCCACAGGGGGACACCTCGGTGCCGGGCGGCCCCGCGGTGGCCGTGGCGTTCCCGGGGGCTGTGTGCCGGGGCAGCGGCTACCGCTTCGCCTGCGAGCTCCTGAAGCACGTCCTGCACCAGCGGAACCAGCTCCCGCTGCCCTACGAGCAGCTCGCCTTCTTCTGCCGGCGGGCGGCCCAGGTGAGGGGCGGCGGTCGCGGGTCATCCCCGGGCCGGGGGGATCAGGGGGTCCGTGGCGTTTGAGTGTTGCTTGTGAGCTCCTGTTCTCGCTCGGGGCCTCGTACAGCAACGTGTCAGTGCTTTTAAAGTAAAGCGCTTGTTGTGGCTGCATCCCTAAATGTTACCTCTTCTTTTCAAAACGAGGCAAAGGCAGCGCTAAAATTAGGATGCTGAAGGTGGCGACAAATTGCTCTCAGTTGATCGTTTCCTACTTTCCGCTCAAAGCGTGTCACTTTATTGTTTGTTACCTCTAAGCAAAAAAACAAACAAAAATACTATTAAGTGATTTTAGAGAGATGGCTGATCTTTGAAAGATGGGCTTCTAATTCCTATTGGAATTAATCAGTAGTGCGATTCAGATTCCAGCTGAGTAGCTATGGATTGTGCTTTCGTGTTCCTCTTGCATCTCCTGATGTGGAGAGATCTTCCCCATGTGGGTACCTGTAGCTCTCAAAATGAACACAAACTGCTTGTTCCTTGACTCTTTGGGAATGGGCCATGCTTTCTGCAGCATGTAATACATGTTCTTAACTAAATGTGTTAAGCTGAATTTTTGTGTTCCAGGATGGAAATGGAATTGGGAAACCACATTCCCTGGGCCTGGCAAGCAGAAAGTGCCAGCAGCTGCTGGTGGAGCTGGAGGGATTATTCCAGCACCTGGAAGTCATGTTTAGTCTGACACTGGTTCCTCGGGTTCTTTTCCTACTTGGAGGCAATGTCATGAACCCCAAGGAGCTCTATGAGCTGAATTTGGAAGGGTTCTGTGAGGGCTCGGCTGAAGAGAGCCTCGAGACTGCGCCCTGTGTTCGTCAGCTCTTTCACCGCCTGTTTGTTGCTGACATCTTTAGTGACCTTAAGGCCCTCCCTGTCACAAGCACTCTTGTCCTGGTCCAGGGCCACCGTGACTGTGGTGTTGAGTGGTTCCGGCCCAAGCTCAACTACCAAGTGCCAACCCGAGGGAGGAAGCTGACAGTTAAGTTGTCCTGTGATGGAGACCTCCACGTGACTGCTTCACCTCCACAGCACACAGTACCTGCTTGGGAGGACTATGTCTGGTTCCAAGCACCAGTGACCCTCAAAGGCTTTAGTGAATGAATGGTTTCCATAGAAATTTAATTGGAATATTGGTTACCTTTTTTCTTTAGGTGTTAATTTTAGCAAATGTAACCATGTATTTTTGAACCATGTCTGAATTTTTTTTTTTCTTCATGGTGTCTACTGCCTTCCTGTATCTTGCTGCGCTCTTCTATTGTCCTTATTTCCTGAGTTGTTAAAGGTAAATCCACTTTAAGGAACAGTTGCACGCAGGTCCAGCAATTCTTTAGGGACCTGATCTGTGACATGGGATGAATTAATGTGTTGGGAATAAAACTTCCCTGCTTGTGCTTGCTGAACTGGTAAAGGCTGGATATGTACAATCTCCTCCTGAGTTTCAATATGGCCATTTTGTGACCCTGCCTCTGTCATGTTACCCATAGGCTCTTTTAGGTGAAGTTACTTCCTGCAAAATAACTCTCTGGGAGGAAAACCTCGTGTAGTCCTTGAAAGGCTCCCTATAGCAGGAAAACCAGCAGGCAAAATTGGAGCAGGACACAGAGGTAATGTTGCAGAAGAGAGATTTCTTTTCCAGCTGGTAAAGAATGGGGCAGGATGAAGGCAGTTCCTCTGCAGGGTGCTGGAGCTGCCAGGACTGCCGTGGAGATGGGCGGAGCTGCTTCTAGGGCCCCCCTGGCAACCCTGCAAGCAAACAGCTGCAGCTCCTGACACTGCCTCAGCTGCAATGGTGTGTGCCCTACTTAAGTAATGAAGGGCTTGTCCATCTATTTGATAAAATTACACGTTCCTGTAACTCACTTTCTGTTCCTTGGCACTCCAAAGTAAGACTTTTCAGCAACTGAAAAATCTTGTAGCTAGTACTGTCTTGGCGATGGAAGGAGACCGGTACTGTGGAGGCAGGGTAGCAATAAGCAAATTTTTTTTTTACTGATGTTTGCCTAACAGCCCTCATAATTGGTTAGATATAAGATTAAAAGTAAGTAATCTCTTTGCTAACTCTCTTCAGAGAAAGTTAAAGTGCTGTTGCAATAATGGAAGATTACTCTCACTTGAGGAAGAAACTTTGACTTAAATGTTTCTGGAATGCATAGAAATCAGGGGAATGTGATCAAGCTTAGCAGTATCTTTACCAGCCAAATTCCTATTCTTAGTCAGACTGTATTACTTAGAATCAGAACTTGAGCCTGTTCTTTTGGGCTGGTGTCTACTGCAGAACAGGACAGGGAGAGAAGCTCTGAGAGCAGTGTGTTAGAGCTAGATATCTGCTGCAGTTGTCTTCAGTCAGCTGGGCTATAATCTGTGCTGTAATGAGCTTTCAGTAGCTTGAAATAACTTCATCCCATTTGAAGAGAAAAGTGAACTAACTGGTAGTGATTGTACTTGCTGTTATTAGTCAAAAATGCAATGGTGTGGTAAAAATCCTTTGTGAAGAGGGTGAAGGTTGAAGTAACCCTCTACGCTTGGTGCATATTTTAACTTTGACCTTTTGGAATAGAATTAGATGAAGTAGTAGGAATTTGATGGTTTTGAGTTTGGAGAACACTAGAGTGCCCTCTCTGCTGTAGTATCCATTAATATCTGTTTACAATGTGCATTAGCTGCTTCCTAAGCTCATTGTAGGGGAAAATCTTTGAGTGAAGAAAGCTGCCTTATGTGCAGCTGCCCGCTTGAAAATGAAACCTCGGGTCTCTTGAAGGAAATATAACTTGAATGTAGAAGTGTTTGTACTCAGGAGATTAGAACCCTTTATGCCTCCACCAAAGCTGCTGTAACACATGTTTAAGTATGCAGGTGCCCAAGTGTTTAAATAAGCTTTTAAACAGAAGCCTTGACCAGTTTCTTTCACCTCTCTTCCTCAGGTGAGTGCAATGTTACTGCAATAAACTGTTTACATATTCTGTTTTACTTGAACTACGAATGCAACAATGATACAGTGCTGGTAACAAAGGAACACAAGATGCTTTTTAGACTTTTTCTTATGAAAACATTTAGAACTTGATTTTAAAAATCAGTACTGTAATTACTATCAAAATAAAATGCTGGTTTATATATCTGATTATTTCGAGGGATTAAACAAATCCAGTCTAAAGGTTCTGCCACTGGTAGAACCACTTGTTTCCATTCTGTGCATATACTTCAACTGCAGGCTCACAGCTGTTCCACTTTTCGGACAAACTGCATGATGTCTTGTGCCAGGAGCTTTGGTTCCTCAAAGGCAGCAAAATGCCCTCCACGAGGCATATAAGTGTAAGTGATGATGTTCTTGTAGACATCCTTTGCCCAGACACGTGGTACATGTAAAAGCTCCTGAGGAAAAGCTGCAATCCCTGTGGGAACATATACTCCAACCCTACAAGACACAAATTAATTGCATTGTTGAAACAAGTCCTGGGGGAAGTCTATAAAAACCTCTGTCTCTGGGAACACATTCAGCTGGAGAAGTTTTGCCACTTTGTGCAGTGCACCTCCTGGTCTGCATTCCACTGAGGTGTTTCATTTCTATTCAAGTGCCATTGAGTTTTTGAAGATGATATCTGTAGAGGTGCATGAAGAGCCAACTTTGAACACAGGTTGCTCTTGAAACATTCCCCATCTTTGAGCTTAACTTTTGTAAGCTGCAGTGTTGTGCTACATGACGCCTCTTTGAGAAATGAGCCAGCTCCTGTTTGCTTTAGAATTTGGCACCTAAGGCATGACAAATGACCCTCTGGAGAGGAACAGGGCTGGTTCAGTCCACTAAGGAAAAGACTCCCCCCACATGTTCCTTGGAGAAGTCTGCTCAGCAACATTTTGTGGTCATCCTCTCTTAGCATCATCTTAATGTACAAGCTGTCACAAGGTGCTGGGTTTCAAGTACTGCTCTCCAAATCACTACCCCAGGTTTGTGCTTAAATCTTGTAGTTTTCTTAGCTTATCCTCCAGCAAGTAGTAGCCTTCCTAATTCAGTTTAAACCTCTCTCAGATGTGCCCATGATCTTCTGTTTTGTTTTCATTGAACTGGGCACAATTGTTTGGTGAATAAGTATATAGACTTGTATTTTGAACACAAGAATGTGGCTGGTGCTTTGATAAGTCTTTTGCATTGTCTTGGCTGCAAGCTACCTTGTGTGCATTATAGGTTCAAAAGAAAAGTGACTCTTAACTAGATTTATCAAAAGCAAGTAAGAATTTGGACTTTCATTTTTCTTAGAACTAATTAAATGTGTTGTTGTAAGTGATCTAAGTGTTGATATAGACAAATATTTCAACCTCATTTGCAAATCTGCCTTGTGACATGTCACATAATTACCTGTTATGAATACTTGGGTCCTTGGAAAAGTTTTCCTTGTAGTATCTCATTGAGGACACAATGGAGGATGTCACCCAATAAATCATCACATTAGTCAAAAGCTCATCAAGAGAGTATTTGCTGTCAGGAGAGAGGAAGAAATTTAACTGGAAGCTGTTCCTTAGTGCTCTATACTGGGCTCATGCCCTGAAGAACTGCTGTCCCTCTTAATCTCCACTTATTTTCAAGCAGCAAATTAATTGGCACCTGTGTGTTAGAGCAAAACTACCTGGTGCTGAAGCAGTAGTGTGCAGGAAGTCTGCTGTAGTGCTTGTCGTGTCAGCCTTTCCTCCTTAAATTGCAGCTTTGACAGGCCAGTATTTTATCTGTATCCTCATATTAGTTCCCACCAGTCATTCTTTTAATGAAACTTCTCACGGAATAAGGTCATAACCTGACATCTTACCTTTCCAAGCCTCCATCATCTTTATGCAGAAAAGATTTGTCTGTCCAGGTTGAGAATTTCTCCATAATATATGCAGCAAGCCCCACTGGGGAGTCATTCAATCCACAACCTAATTGAGGAAAAGAGAAGAGCTGTTGCAGCTGCCTGGCATTGCAATACTTCAATGCAAGTTAAACTGAACTTTCATGAAGTGTTTGGAGTTTTCTAGGGAATTCAGTACAGAGTCTGTATTTATCTATCTCTTATAGTGCTTTATTTGCAACAAATTCCCTGCAAAGGAATTCTGGCTGTAACTGAGGGCACTACAGATTCACCTGATTCCTATAAAAAAAGAAGCTGAGGGCTAAGGAAGTTCCATTGGCTTCTTGGTGATGTGTGGGAGAAGGAGCAAATTCAGATGTAAAGAGATGACAATCTGATAAGAAATTTCAGATAATATATTTGGGAGCACTGTCCTGCTTAGGATGGGATGTATTCTGATTCTAAAATATGTTTATGAAACAGGGCTAACAGGAATGCAACAGATTCAGAATATCATGCATATAATGGATTCTGTATTTTTGCTTTTTGGATTTTTTTAAGAGTTTGCGAAATTGCCTTAATCTTTGATCCAGATGATTTTTGAGAGCAATACCCTTGACTCATGGATTCTCTCATAGGGCAGCAGCCAACCTTGAACCCAGTTGAATTGTGACTTCCTTAAACTGCTTTGAACTTTGTTGATATCAGTTTTTTTTGACTGGTTTTATTAACTAGTCACTTATAAACCAAAACTTGGATAGCTGTCAATTTTACATCTAATTATTAACTTTTATTCATAGAAAAGTTAGGATCTTGTTAAAGGGCATATATGTCAGCACAGATTTTTGTGATTCTCTCCCTCCCCTGGAACTCATGGATTTATTCCGGTGCTTGGATTCTCACACTGACTAGTTTTAATCCTTTTCTTAAGGAAGTTCAATTTCTTAAGAATTCTGGGGAAGTGGTCTCTACAAAGTATTTTAGTATTTTTTGTAATTATATAAGTTCCATTAATGGGTCTATAGCTATTTCATTCTGCCAGAGCTCTGATTCTTGAAGTATGATTTCCCTGTGATATTTTCTCCTGTAAATCAATTCTCCTTGTTTAAACAATTCTGTCAGATTCCCGATCAGAGACAAGACATACTAATCTTAATTTTTCTGTGGATACCTACACTTTTTGGCCCTTAAAAACACCCAAGCAACCAGAAACACCACCACCACAACTCGCTCCCACCTGATATATTGTTTATCTCCTTTTAATTCTTTGGGTTTGCAATTACTTCAAGCAATAATCTAAGCATTCATTGACATTCCAGTTTGAGCTGTTTCTTCTTCTCCTTTAGTGAATTGCCGGGATGAGGGAGTGTTTGTTTTCTGTCTCCAAATCTGACACCAGCCTGAGACAGCTCTGCTGTCTTTCCTGATGAGGGATTATTTCAAAGCAATATTCAAAGCAATTATTATTCAAAGCAATACCCCAGAATCCTCTCTAGTGGGGCCTGATGCAAAGACTTCCTTTAAGCTTTATGAAATGGCCATATCTTTCTTCACAGTCCTTATCCCCTGGCCCCAGGACATCAGCATTCTGGTTTTTCAGGTGTTTGAACTTTGTCTACCTTTTTGCAACTTTGATATTGTACCTCTTTGCTTGTGATATTTTTCTTGTTTTCAGCCCCATTTACTTCTCAGAGCTTCAATTTCAGAACCCTGTGTTTACCTTTTGAGAGACTCTATAGAAATGGGTTAATTCTCAAGGAAAGTGGCGTGCTATTGAAAAGACCTTGAAAAGTTATACTTGAACTCTCCATCTTTTTTTATGTGTTTTCTTTTGACTTCATTTTATACAGTTCTCATCCCCATGAACTCATTGCTGACATGAATCTTGTACTCAAGTCACCAGAACTAATTGCTTCTTAAATTTGGCTGGCCTTTGTTTTTGTGTACCATGAGTGATTAGTGTACCATGTTCACAGGGATACAGAGAAGGTACATTACCTGCAGTGTCTGGTTTGGTGGCTTGGATGTGTAAGTATCCAGACTCTTGCAGGACATCATATATGTTCTTCTGCATGAAAGGGTAGACACGTCGAGCATCTTCCCTACTGAAGCCTACAAGCCATGGTACATAAGCCCCAAGCATTGTACTAATCACCTTTCCCAAACCTCCTATGGTGATGAAAACAAGATTCAGATGAAGCCCTTTCACAGACCTAAAAACAAGTTAAGGAGTAGAGGGTTAAATTAAGCAATTTTCTGTCTCCAAGTTTTCTAAAAAGCAAGTCTGACTGCAGCTGTGAGATAAACACTGGACTGAATCAAATACAAAAGCCCTTCAGGTTCATCACGATAAAAAAAAATTCAATGCAAAGCATATGAATGCAATTGAGTATGCAGGATGGGGTTGTCCCTGAAGGAAACAGAGCAGAAGCGGATGAGAAGCAGGCAAACAGAAGGTAGGACTGTGGAACCAGAAGGTAGGGTAAGAACTGGAGCTTTTCTGCACTGATTTCCTTTGCTACTTACTGTGGCAGCATCTGGGCCATGTTTGTGGTAATGCGAGATCCCCAGTCTCCTCCCTGTAGGTAGTATTCCTTGAAGCCCAATCTGTTCATCAGCTTATGAAATATCTGAGCAGTTGCTATGGAGTCAAACTCTGTAGGTAAAGGGAAACACAGGAGACCTGTTGGTCCTAGTCTTCCTCTCCTGGCCAAAGACTGTGACCTGACCGAGGCATGTGTGTGTGGAGCTGTGGGAAGGGACAGTGTGCAATGCTGCTCTGCCTCACTCCTTGGAAAGAAAGTGAGCACACGATGAAGGGAATTCAGTGGAAAGTGAAATCAGACCTGACTTCCAGTTAACATTGTGTTGCAGATCTCCACAGCCAGCCCCAGAGCCTCAGCCACATGGGCCTTAGTGAAGAGCCAGGCATCTGCACTACAAACTGTGGTGCCCAGGACTGCCTAGGATGGTTGAAGTGTTACTCCAAAAACTGCAATTCCAACAGAGCTTTTTCATTGCATACCTTTCTGGTGAGGGGCCTCTGAGAAACCGTATCCTGGGATGGAGGGGCAGATGACCTCAAACACCACATCACCCTCATTCAGGCCGTGCTTGGCTGGCTCCGTGAGCAGAGGGATGATCTTGTAGAACTCATAGAAGGAGCCAGGCCAGCCATGGACCATCAACAGAGGTCGAACAGCTTGACCATGAGGAACATAAGATGGCTTCACATGGATAAAATGGATATCAATCCCTGCCACACATCCAAGAAAGAAAAATTAAAGCTCTGTATTCTGTAGAAGGAGGGAGGCAAAACTGTAATTAGCATCTGCAGCAGAAGTTCCGTAATCAATCTACTGCAAAAAGATGCCTGGCTGAAAGGGGATGCCTGGCTTAGTATCAGTTGTCTCATCTTTTACATACAGAGAGAGATATTGAACCCAACCACAGATATTTGGGTCATTGGAGATTAGCATCCATCTCCTGAGAAACTGGTCTCACTGTATATATGTAAGAACTGCACTTGAATGAATAGTATAATGTGGGTAAGATACATGCAGAAACATTACAGTAGTTAAAAGAGAAACATGAAAAAGGGCATGATAGAAGTCTAACATAGAGATCCTTTATGTAAAGTCTTTCTTCCCTAGTCTAGAGATCATTTATGTAAAGTCTGGCTAAACTCACTTGACTAAGCTACTGTGTTGTGGGGAGGGATATTTCAGCCTCAGTCTGGCTTAATTTCACAGTTTTCAAAGGTGGCTTCAAGGCAATCACTGAAGAGCACCTCATCATTAGTTAGCATGGGTTCACAGCTAGATGAAGCCCATCTTGAATCAGACCTAATCTTATTGTCACTGTGAATGGTCTCAATCCCTATAAGGTTATTAATAATAGCGCCTCCACTAGTTATATTTCACTCGTATCACTAAGCTTTTATGCATAGGTTATCTCAAATGTTGTCACTTTTTACATCTCTCCCTTCTTGCTGTGCATTTCTGAGTGAGATCTGTTCAAAGCACAGAGACCCCTCACCTTCAATGGTGGTGTGGAAGTGGGGGTATTTGTTCAGCACTTCCACTTGCTTGCGCCAGTCAAACTGATTCCTCCAGTAGGCCACCACCTTCTGCAGGTAGCTGGAGTTGAAGCCGTAGTGGAAGGCAGCTCCTTCCACGGGCTGTGTGAAGCGGAACCGATCCAGGCGCTGGTGCAGATCCTGGGGAAGGAAGCCCTTTTTGCCAGGCTAGCCAGCTACTGGCAGGTGCCCTGTGCCAGGGCAGGCACAGACAGGCTCTCCTGGTTCTGCTGGCTTTTGTATTGTTCTCTGGGACATCACAAGCCCTCCTGAAGAAGTGCCATACTCTAATTGACTGCCTGAATTGTTTATACGGGGAATACAACTTTCTACAAGTTACAAGTTCCCCATCGGCACCCAGGAGTACTGGGTCCTACTCTTGGCTTGCTGCTTACTCACTTCAGGGTTTTTGGTGCTAGGAGCTTGGCAGCACTGCTGGCTGGGAGAATAAGAATCTCACCTGCTGCTTGGTCAGATAATTAGAGACAGGCATGCAGGGATGGAGGAGCTATGACTCAGTCAAGACACCATCCTTCTTCAGCCTTACAGCCCTTTCCTCTGTGGAAGCCCCTCAGTCCTGCCCTACTGGTGCCACTGCTGTCCCAATGCCCTCCTGCCCTGCTCCACCATCCACAGACCCACTGTCACAGTCTGCTGCTCAAAGCATGGCCTTTCTGCAGGAGAAGCCCCAGCTTGCACAGAGGGGCTGCTGTCTCAGAAAGTCTTTGGCGGGCATTGCAAGGGACTGGAGCTCAAATCCCCTTTGTAAAGAATGGTGAGCCAGAGCACCATCTAATGGAGCTGGGTAGCTGCCCTGGAACATGGGAGTGCCCTGCTATCAGCCCCAAGGCATGACCTCGAGGCAGTGAGGCGGGTGATGTCTCCCCTTGCAGCTTTCTGCCCCTCCTTACCCCCTGGGCAGCGGTACCTCAATTTCTTTGTCAGATGTTTCAATCTTGAAGGGACGGATGCTTGTGTCTTCTTTCCCTTTGGGGGGCCTTTCACCTGCGCCCCACCACCCTTCGCCCATGTCAATAGTCTTGATCTTGCGTCCAGATCTGAGCCAGTAAAGCAGCATCCCTCCAACCCCCAGGGCAGCCACAGGGATCAGGACTGCATTCTTCGGAGAATAGTCAAAATGCCTGGGGAGGCACAAAATTGCTTGTGTTCAACAACAGCAGTGTCAAAGGGACTTATGCTGAGGCTTGTTTGCACATCTATAGGGAATGAGCAGGGACAAATGCCTCTAAATCCCAAGCAGTCAGCATGGACTGGGCATTTCTGTTATTTTTGAAGATAATAGGTAAGATTTGGGGCAGTGTTCTATCTACCAAGGCTTCTTAGGGGTCTCAAGTCCTTGCTGATCACAAGTCTTCCTTGTCCCCTTCCTTGTGAACCAGGATGCCCAGGGGGACAAAGTTCAATAGGATATGGGCCAAGCTATTTTGAGGCAGGTACTGCAGTGAATGAGACAGTAGCAGGTGGACTTGTCTAGGAATAAAAACTGTGGGCTGAGGAGCAGGAGGAGATGTGCTCCTCTTGCCAGTGTTTCATACACAGCTCCCCTACAGATTCAATAATCTCTTTGGGCAATCGTGGCTCTGCCCCGTAGCTCTCACCTAAGGAGTCTCTGCTGGTGCTCCTGTTTCTGTTCTGAACAGCAAGGTCCCACTCTTGAGGTGTGGGAGCCAAGCTGCCAGAGCTGGAGTCAATGGACATGCAATCCTAAATGTAGTGTACTTTCTCATCCCTCTGATTTGTGTTTCAAGTTCTCTACCTTCCCTTGGGGATTAGTAGAGGTGTCTGGGACTCCTGCAGGGGGCTGCAAGGGGGCTGTGAGTGAAGATTTTTTTCTATTGTCATCCAGAGTACAGAAGGGATGATGCTGTGCCCCAATCAGGGCACTAACCAAAAGAAGAGACTGCAGCACAGAACAGCTATTCCACTCACCTGATCCAGGACATGATGCTCTCCCTACAAAAGGGGGAAAAACAAAGATCCTTACAGTCTGATAATGTTGTTCTATTCCAGCCCTTCTGGATGGTGCAAAGAATGCCCAGCACCACTCATTGCCCAGGGATGAGATCACAGGCTCTTTAGCCACCTGGCAACATCTGCCATTATTTTTGCTACTCTTTGAATAGGATGGGCAGAGAGGGGCTCACAAAGCACTGCCTCTGTACAAAGAGACTGTTTCTGGGCAGTGCTTTAGCTAGATAATTTGTTACCATAATATTCCTTCCTTCAGCACAACTTAGATGAAAGGCAGTAAGCAACTGCATAGGTGTCCTTGCAGTATTTCATCCTGTGAGCAGCTGTGTAACTTCAGCCAAGAAAATAGTTTACTTTGGCTGCTGTGTTGCAATAGGTGCGCAGCCTCAGCAGGGCAGTTCCGAGCTCCAGGGTTGTTCTGCTTCCAGCTATGTGGTGCTGATTGTGCTGCTGGGCTGGCGCCAGTAGAGGATCCTTCCCTGTCCAGAGCTTAAGGTGCTGCTGTACCTTTGATACTTTTAGCTACTCCTGACTGAGTATCAAGCTTTTAGGTCCCTCCTGTGTGCTAGGAAAAGAAAGAATCCTCCTGGGTTCCCTTTAAGCGTAGTAGCTTCTGCTACAAAAGCACAATCTAAAATCTAGCAACAATAGAAGCAAGTCTTGTTACTCTGCCTTGTGGGAAGCAGCTACATTAGGAAGTTCTTTGGTACAATAGTACTTTGAGAGCCAGAACAAAGACCAAAAAGGAAAAATACTTGCCAGACAATGAAATACTAACTCCACTGGGTGTTTGTTTCCCTCTGTTGTCTGAAGTGCAGAGCTGTAGCCTGTACTGGATATCTCAGTAACCTCCAAGGCAATTTGCTAACATTTGCTCAGCCAGCCTATTGTGTGATATTTCTTTTTCCTTAAATCACTTTCAGACACGGAAGAACAGGGCTCCTAAGAGCAAACAGCTTAGGCAACAGATAGGAACAGCCCCCTGCACTTAAATCCTGGAGTCGATGAGCAGAGGTATGAAACCAGCTATCAAGGCAGTAGCACAAACCCTGCACTGCTAGCAAAGCAAGCCTGTCCCAGAAGCAGCTCTCTGAGCGACCCAAACAAGGCTCAGTCGATCAACACCTCCTCCGCACTCATGCTCAGGAGAACTCAGCTGCCTGCTCCCACTCTCCCACCCACCTGGGTGACCCTCCCAGCCCCAAGCCCAGGGAGCCCGGTCCGGAGTCCCTGCTCCCTGTGCCGAGGAGATCTCACCACGCGTTGGGAAGGGTTTCCTGCCACATGTCTGCTCGTCCTTGCCTGGCCGCTGCTCCCAGCGAGGCCACAATCCCAGGCTCTCCTTTCCGGCTTTCTCTTCCGCAGTGACGTTTTCTCGGGGACAACGCAAAGTACATCGTCCATCGGTGCCACCTATTGCCCGCGTCTGCAGCTGCAAACTGAGCTCGACGGAGGCCGGGTCCTGCGTGCAGCAGGAATAGCCCTGTGCCCCAGTGCAGACTGGATGCCGAATGGACCGAGAGCAGCCCTGAGGAGGCTGCCCTGAGCTCCTCGGCTCAGGCTGTGACAGCACCGCGTCCTTACAGCAAAGGTCAGCGGGAGCTTCAGCCAGAAGCCTGAGGGAAGGGATTCTTCACTCTCCTCAGCGCTCCCGAGACCACAGCTGGATTGCCACAGCCACTTCTGGCCTTGGTGGTAGAAGACAGCCTAGAGTGGGCCCAGCCTTGGAGGTACAGGGCCACCAAGCTGCTGGCTGGGACATGTGGTGTACGAGGAAGGTGAAGAAGCACCTTCATCCTGGAAAGGAAAGAGTAAAGGGTGGGATCTTATTGCTGCCTACAGTTAACCACTGAAAAGCTAAGGGAAAATGGACTCGGAGTCATCCCAGAGAAGCAGCAGGTGAAGAACAAAATGCAAGGACCCAAACTGTAACAAGAGAAGTTAAGGTTAGATGTGAGGAGAAATTAATCCTCCACTGAGGTATTCGGATGCTGGAACAGGGGACCAGAGAGGATGTGGGATTTTTACCCTTGAGGGCATTCCAAATTTGACAGGGACATGACACTGAACAATCTGACATAATTGAACCTGTTCTGAGCAGGTGTTGGGATGAGCTCACCTCCAGGTGTCCCTTGCAACCTTGCAAGTGATATACATGTGTCCCTGTATATCACTTGGCTGTATTCCAGGTGCACACATGATTTTCAGCAGCCAAAACATAAAGGAAAAGTTCAGTTCTTAATTTTCTACAGAAATCAATACTATGTTTTAATTCAGGTACTGAGATTTCATTTTCCTTGTGGTTGATAAAATAGTCCTGGATAAAGGCTTCTCCTTCATAAGAATTTGACAGCTTGGGTAAATGAGAGTTCAAAGCCTAAGGAGTATTGGGTGGGGGAAAAGTAAGCAGAAGAGCAGTATGGAAAAAAGAATGCATACATGAATGTGGAAGGCGAATCACTGACATATTATGCACTATGCTCAGTATTGTGCCTTTTACATTTTCAACAAGAACATGTACTTCAGTAAGGACTATTCTTGCTTCCTTAAGTGGCAGAGCAGTGGCAGGGAGATTGTCACCAGGATTTTATTTGCTTACAGTAAAGAAAGACTGATATTCATCCTTCTGTCACTTTGTTCTGCCTCTCAGAAGCCTCTAATTAAAGATTCTTTTACACTGTGCTGTATCTGTTATTAAGCTTCCAAATAAAATACATTAGTCAAAGGCTTTATAAACAAAAGATCGAATTACAGGAGTAGGAGGAACAAAAATGAACCACAGCTTTCTAGCTTTTTTATGTTACAACTTATGTTCCCAGGCAAGTATATAGTAAAAGAAGAATTTACACTGCATAACATCCACAATAACCCTGTGTGTTTCCTAAATCAAAATGTTGTTGAATCAAAACTTTGTAATGTGCCTAAGTAGTGACTCATGGACATGGCTTCAGTTATTTACCAATGTTTATTAATCCAGTCCCCATGGCAAAAAGCACGTGAAACATGCCCAAGACCTCCACAATCGGGGAGTCAACAATGGTTTAAAACAAAATATTTGCTAAGTTCTTCCACATAAACAGTTACCTCTGATTATCCAGCCAGCTACTAGGGCTGATGATTGCTACCTCTTGGTGCAAACTTGCTCCCATTTTGTTGTTTTGTGCTGCAACCCTTGAGTACTGTGCAACCTGCCTGCCTCTCCTTCCAGCTCAGCACAGCAACTCTGAGACTGCAGGTACCCGGGCGTCCTTTCTTCTGCATCTTCTGTGCTTCCCTGGCTTCAGGACGTGAGTTTGGATTTGAACAACCACATTGCCATCAGAATGTGTCATGAATGGCATTGGATGCAAATATTCCAGATGTGAAGGGGCACCATTACTGCCTCCTGCCATGAACTGTGGTCACTTTGCCGTTGTTACTCGGACAGTGTCTCTCACTCTGAGGTGCCATGTAAGTCTTGACTGGCTGCTGACCAGTTTGGGGTAGTCAAAGCTTCTATGCAGAGTAGCACTTTAGATGTACATAGGCAATCTCCAAGCCATTTTCATTCAAACAGCACATAGGAATTTTTTAGCATGTGGTTGATTTATCATTATTGATTTTGTAATCATTAAGTGCCCTTGAACACTCATGCTCAGCCCTGCCCTTCTGTTAAGGAATTAGCATACCAAACTGCAGAGCTGAAGGTGATAATACCACACCCTGCAACAGAATTGGTTAAATTAATTGGACAGAGACTTTTTGAAAATTTTACTGGGGAAATAAAATAAAGCTTTCTGAAGAGAAAGCACATGGTAAAGGACTCTAGTCTTTTAAGCATACTGTTTCATACTGTTGCATGAAAAGTTTAAGCTTGTTAGAGAGGTGAGAACTGATCCCTCTCCCTGGTCCAACATGTTATAAAAGTACTGGGAGTGTCTGGAAAGTGATGGGCTTCCTAACAGTGCCCAAGAAGGAGCTGATGCCCTATCAGCCTTCTCTCAAATTATTGTTATTCATTCCAAAATGTAGAGATCAGGCCTGAGACAAAAAAACTCTTGGAACCACCCCCAGCTTACAAGTTCAAGTATCAAAAATAGTTGTGTAAATTATCTAATATTAGATAATGTTAAACTTCACAGAAGGAAAGTGTTGCCTTCAAGAACACACTGGAAATCATGGATGATCTTTTTGACCCTTGGGTGCTGAAAAATTGCTGCATGTATTCCCCTCTGGCCCCAAGCCTGACTGAGTGCAGTTTTTGCACTCAACAGGTGCTGGAGGGAATGAACTTCATATAGGGATATTAACTAGATTTATGAATAGCAGCTGCCCCTTACAGGAGTTTCAGCATGCTTTCCTCTTCTTTCCTTTCTTCTCTATTTACAAGTTGGGAGCAGGAGAGAAAAGGTCCCAGTGCAGTGGTTCCGGTGTATTGTACTGAGATATGGGGTGGCTGTCAGAGGCTGCACAAGCTGAGTGTCTCAAACCAATGCTGGTGCGTGTGTGGTTGAGGATGGGTCAGGCCTTGCTTCTGGTGAGACAGTGCCCCACCCCCAGACCCCCAGTCTGGCTGAGCTGTCAATCAATCAATCAATCAATCACTAGCGACCATGCTAACCCAGCTCCTGATTCTTTCCCGCTGTAGACAGGGAAGGATTAAAAGAAAGATTTAGGTTGGATCCAGATCATTTTAGTAGTAGAATTGTTCTGTATGTTGTTTCCCATGATGTCCACTGACCTTTTCTCTCTCCCTGAGTACAGATTCTGAGAATCTCCCTGAAACCTGCTTGGTAGGAGGGATAAGGGTGGTGATCTGGGACATGTGTATTTGTTTGGGTTGTAGGGATACCTGGACATGTAAGACTGTGGAGGCAAGGTGGCCTAAATTGAATTTGCCAAGCTTTTTTTGGAACTCAGCTTACAAGTCCAATAAGTGTCACAAATAGTTGTGTAAATTATCTAATGTTAGAGAATACTAAACCTCAAAGTAGGAAAGTAATGCCTCCAGGAGCACAGGGAATCACAGATGATCTGCTAGATTTCTTTAGGTGCTGAAAGACTGCTGCATGGACTCACCCCCTAGAACCTGATTATCCTGTGGTTTTTGGATTCACGGGATGGTGGGGGGAATGAACTGCATAAAAAGATGTTAATTAGGTTTTATTGATGTAACAATTGCCCATTGTTTCAATATGCTTTCCTCTTCTTTCCTTTCTACTCTGCCTGCTAGATGGAACCAGGAGAGGAAAGGTATCCTGGTTAGACTGAAAGAAGGAAGGTCCCAGTGCGGTGGTCCTGGTTGATGTCTTGAGACACAGGATCAAGTCAAACACTGGATAAGATTAATGTCTTGAGCCACTTTTTGGGGTGCTTGAAATGCTTGCTTATATGCTACTAGGTGAGGTGGTGCCCTGCCCTGCCCCCAGACCCCCTCAGCCCTGGCAGAGCTGTCAATCAATCAATCAATCACTGACATGGGAGGATGGTGCTAACCCAGCCCCTGACAGGCCAAGCAACTGGAAGTCTCTCCTTAGGGGAAAGGCCCGTGGAGGCTTAATAGATGGAGCACAAGGCCAGCTCATAGTCTTGACCCTGCCAGCTTCCTGGAGTTCCTATGTCCCCACAATGGAATCCTAGGAGGTGGTAGATCTACGTGTGTTCTTCTAAATCTCTTCTGTCTTTCTGTCTTTCTCTGTCTCATTCTCTATCTTTCTCTGTCTCTTCTGTCTTTCTCTCTCTCTTTCTTATCCTAATTCTCTTTTCATGGAACTTTGTGGGTAATGTCAGATCTCATAGGTTAAACGTTTCTAGGTGAAATGGGCTAAGTAAATGCTAAGTACTAAATTAATGCTAAGTAACGCTATGATAAGTGAATATGTTGTCATATTTAATCCTCTTGCAAAAGTCTCTTTATTGTCTGTGTTTTTACCAGTAAGCTTTTATGTGATTTTTTTCACCTCTTGAAGAGTATTTGGTTGGAATTCCTCTTTGCCAACTAGTGTAAAGGAACCTTCAATTTAATTCCTGGGTTTAAGTATTTGGGTGTAACAAGGGTGAAGTAGCAGCTTTACAGCTGCTGTCACATGCAACCATGGTTGACTCACACAGGTACAACACGGATACTCTGACAGTAGCAATTGATCAGCTTGGCTACTGCTTTGCAATAGCTACTTGCACTCAGCCAGTAGTCATATTTATTGAGGATTCCTATGAATTATTACGTAAGTTTTAAAACCAGTCATAAAACAATACTTGGAATGTTGTTTCTGACACAAGGACTGCTTTCCAGAAAAATTACCCTGCATCCAGATTCAGTGAGAAGGCATTGCATTCTTGATCCAA
Organism: Chloebia gouldiae; assembly: GCA_003676055.1. NCBI lineage: Eukaryota > Metazoa > Chordata > Aves > Passeriformes > Passeridae > Chloebia > Chloebia gouldiae. The sequence continues at coordinate 3,045,021 of QUSF01000038.1, forward strand.
GAAGGAAAACCAGGAATTTGGACAAAACCAGGCTTTGGTGGCTGGGTACAGTCCAGTTCCCAAGAGGTGACTTCATATTGGACAGATCTGTTCTTCTCTTGCCAGACCAGACGTCCTCCAACTTCAGCCTAGGGAGGAAAAGACAGTATGAAGTAACTTCTCTAGTAATAGGGACACTAGGCATGCAATCAGCAAAATACTGTCAGGAATAATATTGTAGCTCCAAAGGCTTTAAAATGTGACTGACACAAGGACTGTAGAGAGAGAAAGTGTTTTATTAGACCTAATGGAGTAAAAGAACTGGGGGGAGGGGAAGGGGGGGCAGGTGGAAACCCTTGTCTCTAAGAATCCAGGCCATGCTCTTTGTCTGAAGATCCACCAATTATGGATGTGAGTACATCCCCAGATCACCGTGAAGTCAGTTGCACACACAAAAATGGAACTTTCCTAATTTTCCACATCCCCAGTCTATGTGATCTGGACAAAAATAATTTAACTGTTTTAATGGTGTTCCTTGAAATGCAGGCATAGCAGGATATGAATACCTCTGTCTGATGATTTTTGACTCTAGCAATGAAGGCACTGCCTACAGTCTCTAAGTCCAGGCAGTATATTACAGGCTTTGCTTCAAGGGAGTGGGGTATTCACAACACTGGGCTAATATGGCTAAGGTATTACCTTACACAATGTCCCTGTTATTGTGGTTGACTGTGTGAATTAAGAAAAAAAAAATTGCTGTGTATACCTCAGTTCTTAGGCTTCATGTGGAGACATTGAGCTTCTGAAACTTTTTCTGAGCCTTGAAAGTCCAAATTACATGCGTTTACCTGCTTATAGTCAAAGTTAGATTATTCTTGCCCCAAAGTTATCTATGCTTCCCAAAGTAAATTCACCACAAAATTAATGATTTTTAACACCACCATTCATAAATTCAGAGTGATTATATATATTCATATCAAGGAACTTCAGGCATTTTCTGTAATATATTGAAAATATCTGGAGAGATTTCAAGGTTTTTGCTAAATTGGTATCAGTGAGCACTTTCATGAGAGAAGCATATTTCAGCAGCCCATTAGACTGAAGGAGCAACTTCTGCTTCCAAGGACTTTGCTACAGGTAGTTCTTTTCTGCTGCATGTAAGAAGAGCACACAATTCAATTTAGGAATTTGTCTTTTGTTCAACCCTGTCTCCTTTGCAAAATAAGTAACCCATGCAAAGCTCCACTATACTTTAAGATATGTCATACCACTTTGACCAATATGAACTATTAATTAAAGAAGTAACAACACAGAGTGAAACCTCATTTATCTAATTTTGCAAAACAAAGCTGCCTTTGAACAATACAAGCTAAGGTCACCCTCCTGAAAACATAAAACACAACACAAGCAAAGTTCTTGTGATAATAGCAGTCACATATTTCAATAGCACACAACTCAGAAATACTACAAATGTCTGTTTTCCTCTTATTGACCTAAAAGAAAAAGACATCCTTCAGAATGCACTGTAAAATGACATAGGCTACAAGACTAAAGAGAACTTGCTGCAAAATGCATCAGTACAGATCTGAGAGCTGCAGGAGGGATGTAATTGTTACATTGAAGGACTAGTCAGTGTCCTGGTTTTGGCTTAGATAGAGTTTTCTTCTTAGTAGCTGCGAGAGTGCTGTGTTTTAGGTTTAATATCAGAATAACAATTATAACACACTGATATATTGGTTATTGATAAGTAGTGCTTACTCTACGTCAAGGACTTTTTAGTTTCCCCTTCTCTGCCAGTGAGGAGGTGCACAAGAAGCTGGGCAGAAGCACAGCCAGGACAGCTGACCTGGCCTGGCCACAGGGATACTCCATCCCAAAGAACAACATGCTTATTACATACACTGGATGGAGCCACTAATTGCTGCTCAGGGACAGGCTGGGGCTTGGTCAGCAATTATATTGTGCATCACTTTTGTTCCTTGGGTTTTGCCTCTTTCTCATATTTTCATTACAATTATTATTATTATTGCTGCTATTATTATAGTTATTGTATCTAATTTCGCTTAAATTATTAAACCATTCTTATTTCATGAGTCTTACTTTTAAAAAAATTTTCCTCCCCACCAAAGAAAGGGTGAGGGAATAAGTGAGCAGCTCCATGGTACTTAGTTTCTGGCTGAGGTTAAACCATGTTGCTCAAGAATTATTTGATAGGTTGCTATTTCCTGTACCCACAGACTCTACAGGAGGTGATGCTTATAGCCAGCTGTTACCAGATGTGGTGAGTGTAGTCAGGCCAATGTTTTGTTCCATCATTCCAGGGGAGGCATTCGGTGCAGACTGTTGTGTATGATCATCACACCTCTTGATATTGCAGTACTCCCATATTGTGTTGGGGTCAGTGGTGAAACACCATGGGCTGCTGTCACCATCTGGGTTTCTACAATAGTTGTCCCTCAAATCCCTGCACAAATGAAATCAACAGTTATGCTGCATAAGACTGAAAATAAGCATAGGAATATCTTGACAAAAAGATGTACTATGTACAAATAAATAGATTTATTGTTGGTTTTACTTATGGCCAGATATTCTATTACCAGCAAGCACATGTGTGGTTGTGATGCTAGTGAAGAGTTGTATTTCACATGTGCATTGGAGTCTTGAATACATTTATACATAAGGAAACAATTCAACTACTGGCTTATTCTCTGGCTGTAATATTTCAATGTTCTGAGTACCTAAATAATTGACCCATATGGCAATTTTCAAAAAATTTACAAATAGGTGTGTGTAAGCATACACAATTGTGAATTAGTACAGAATGTGTGAATTAGTAATAAATATGCATGAAAATTCATACTACTGGGGGAAACTTAGGCTTTTCCAAAAATTTTTAAATGTCAAAATTCCTTCTCATATTCAGAAGAATGGCAAACAAATGCTTATGCAATTGATCCCATCTTACACCCCAAAACTCAATTTTTACTGAATTCAGTGAGACCACTCCCATGCCTGTGCTTGCTGGGGCATGGGGGAGTAGAATTTATATTTTCAATAATTTGCAGAGTTGCAGTATTTCGCCCTCCTAAATCACAGCATGGTCTCAGAATAAAAAAGGACTGTAATGCTTTTTCTCTGAACATGACAGAACACATGAATTCCACATTTTCCCAGACTGATTTGAATTTTTAAAAATATTTTTGAATTATATCATCCCCCTCTGAGGATATTCCTGTTTTTTCATGACAAAATGTAAATGAAAATTTCAAATTATTTGGGGTGGCAGCATAAAAAGGGCAAAAAAATTAGAAAATATCAACCTTCCTGCTTATAATCCACTAAGCATGATGGATTTCCTCACAATTGCTCCTGTAACTGTAATCCTGTTGCTCTCCTGCCCTTACTAAAAACTGGCACATTACTGATTTTGATTAGCTTGTCACTGCTGGTGCAGTCATTCCTGGTGCAGTGTTGTTAATCTGAGGAAGATAAATCAAGGGTAAATTTCAGTGTACACAATTCTGGGTGCCCAATTCCAACTGCAAAGAACATTTAGTTGGTGTTTCTAAGCATGACATATCTGACTGTGTGTTTTGTATAATAAATGCTTTGTCCATCCCAGATTAAATCATTAGAAAGGCCACAACAAAAAGTCTCAAATTCATAAATGAAACACATATTTCAGTAGGTGCCTTGTCTCTGGATGCAAGTCTCCTGGTGTTCGTTGCAAAAGATAATATTTAAGAGTAAGGGACACAGCTGTATTTTACTCAGAATTTAGATAACAAGGAAACACAATTCTTACAAACAAGACTAACAGAAAACATTTCTGTATCTTAGAAAAGTTCTCTTTTATCAATATATTCCCTAGCAGTGTTTTAAAGCATAGCTGTGCAAAGATAATACAACCAGCAACAGTTATTGCCAGAGAAAGCAAGAAAAGGTGAGATAAACGTACGCATCTGGGAATCTGTCTGGGGTTTTTATATGCATGTGTGGGGACATGGAGCTCCAGGCCTGGCACTTCTTTCCTGATACAGTGACAGAAGTTGTGCCACGATAACTCTGGCCTTTGCCTCGGTAGCACTCCTCTGTTTGGGGAGCTTGTACAGGCGTATCTGCGGCAAACAACAGAAACTGGTCTTTGGCATCGTAATTTTAATATTCTTACTGAGCAGGCACAAGAAAGCCTCAAACACACAGGATGACAAAAATGAACGACTCCTTTATGCAGACAGTATCGAGTGAAGTCATCACACCTGCAGCAGAAAGGCATTTTCAAAGATACTGAGAAGACTTTCACAGTTTTAACATCTTATGTTAGATATTTGTAAGTGAAGGGTTCACCAGTTAGTTTCATTTTGGCATAAGTGAATATGTCAGAATTAAAGATAAGAAAGTTCTCATGCAAAATCCTCAAAGATCAGATACTGGTGATTTTGCCCATGAAGTTCTCAAAGAGACATTGTGTTAAACTTCAGTCTCTATTACCCTTTTAATTGTGCTAAGACTTTCTTGTTGATTTTGTGCTTAAATGAATGAATGTTTTATTGTGATTTTTAATTACGTTGAAAGCTCTTGTCCTTTCTTTTGTGGCTTCCAAAAATAGGAGTTAACTTTGTTTAGCAATTTTTCATCCCTTTAAACCTTTTCATTTTTCAATGAATTTGCTATAATTGGCCTACCTTTGGGAAGAAAGGATTGTAAAAACATAAATATCTTTCATCCTGTAATTCTTCTGTTGAGTCAGTTTGTGATTTGCATCTTTCACTAACCACTGAAAGTTTAATATTTGGCAGATTTTGCAACATGCCAGGCAGACAAACATTAAGCGTGACAACATGACCAAAAAAATTTAATACATTTACAATATGAAACAATAAATCTTTCACTCTCAAGTACAGTCTACCATTCATACCAGCAATCCCTTGTTCTGTCTTGTCACAGGGAGGAATTGTGCAATATTCCCATCTAATGCTGCTGTTGGTAGTGTAGCACCAAGGCTTCTTCATTCCATCAGGGTTTCTACAGTAGTTTTCCTCTAAGCCCCTTAAAACAGGAAACAGGAACACTGATTTTAAACCAGTCATAGAAATCCAGAAGAGTTGTGTGCATGACTATTAACAACTACTGCATGCAGAATTCAACTCAGTGGTGTATTTATTCTTTTTGGAGATTGATTAACCCATGCATCACTCCTTTGGGACTAATCAATGGCCTTCAGCTTCACAGTCTGAATGCTGGAGATATCAGAAGAACTTTTCCAATGCTTACACTTTCTGCTCTTGTTGTTGAGGTCAAGATGAAGCAGTAAGAGCACACAAGGCACTGATATCCCTGAGATTACAGTAAGAGCCAGGCAAGGCTGGATGTGACAGACTGGAAGTGTGTAGATAGGAGCACTGGTGCATGCTGCTCTCTGCCCCGTGAGAGTGAACAGGGTTTCACTTCCTTGGAAAACTCGCAGGCTCAAAGTGCAGAGCTATAAACCAGGTCAGTCCCAGCTATGCCTGCACATTGGTAGTGCTCTGCAAACTCAGCTCCTCTGACCTTGGAGCACAAGGATGTACTGGAGTATGTTGTCCTTGGAGCGTCATTCTTCAGAAGAGAAATGCATTGAAAATGCGCCAAAACACAGCCAAGGGATTTTTAACATAAAAGTAGTGAACTACTTACAGCTCTCCTGTGGGATGTGGAAGAGACAAGTGAGAAAAATACACGAGAATAAACAGGGAGGCAGAAAATAATGAAGAGCAAGACCTGAACAGAAGTAATGAGCACTGACAACTAGTGAGCATTACAAGTTAACAATATAAATGAGGAAAACCTGTCCTCCTCTTGCCTCTGCATCTGGATTGATAGGGAATAACTGTTCCTTGGAATCTGTTAGAATGATGAGGCTCAGCATACTTGCAGGGATATCTGTCAGGAATCCAGCCATGTTTGTGAGGAAACTGCATGTTCCAGTGTTGACAGGCATTTCCTGATTCGGTGATAGCTTTCCTTCCTCTATAGTCTTCACCTCTCCCTGAAAGACACTGGGAGTCCAGGCCAGAGACTGGTGGGGGTGTAGCTGTAGCAGGAAAATAAAAAAAAAAAAAGAAAAGGAAAGGGAAGGGGAGGAAAATACTGGTAAGTAGTGCTTTCAAAAATATATAAACACCTTTGTTTCTGTAATGTTGAAGATGTGTTCTTTTTTCTTTCAGCAGAGGTTACACTGGTTAAAAACCATTTCAAAATCAAAGAGGACATTTTTATGGGCCTCCAGACTGCCAGATGGATGTCCTGTGTCTGCCCTTTTGCAGCAGCCAGTAAATAACTTTGCTGGGTTGAACCGGACAGACTCTGTGCCTACTGTCCCCTAAGAGCACAACAGGAAAGGCAGTGAGTAGTCTTGTACAGTCTTGTAAACCCAAGTGAGATGGAGTACAGTAATATAATATACACAGGTAGAGTGGAAGGCCAGAAAGGACCAAGAAAAATTGTGAGAGAAAGCAGAACAGCCTTCAGAGCTGAACCTCTGGAGTCAGTGAACTGGGGAAGAGGGACAGAAGATATAGTGAAAAAAAAGAAAGAAAATTAAATGTTCTGCCATGTGGGGAACAGCACAGAAAAGAAGAGTAATGATCAGAGGCATAGAAACTGCAGAGGGCAAATGGAAAATAAATTTACAGCACATACCTGTAATATACAGAATTTCCCAAGGACATGAATATGACCCTAAAAGTTTGATATGTTCCTTAAACTTTAAGCTTTAAGGACATGATGGAAATGCTACGGTAACTGTCAGGATTTCCATACAAAAGTCTGTAAATAGTTATTCCATCTGTAATTAAGCACGCTGAAGAGAACTACATCTAGCAAACACACACCACTGCTTAGAGCACTGGCAAGTGCAGATACATAAAAAAGCAATCTCTAGACAAAAAACCCCACACTTATAATTTTTTTTTCTCAAAGTGCAATACACTTCTACAATTGGGAATGTTATCTCTTAATTCAGTGCCTTGGAAATATCCAGATTTAGTATGCTCAGCTTAATGGGTTAAGTCAGGTTTTTCTCCTGAGGTCTGAACCTCAGGATTCATCCCTTGCTAAGAAAAAGGCAGTGCTGGCTGTGCAGATCACACCCAGGTAAATATCACAGTATAGCCACATGGTAATTTAGATGATTTCTATGAGTTAGCAAATCAGCAGTAAACTACCACCTGATTTAACCTTAATGTCTTGCCTCCCAGGTAAGTTGAAAAGTAAAGTGGTTAAGGGCAAATTATGGTTTCCTATAACGTCTTTGGCTGTATTGCACTTTGTGACACCTTCATCCTCACTGACCATACATGATTTTACATAATAGATGTTTAATGAGTGATTGTCCTTATTAATGTGCACTTTCCCTGAGTCACAGAGATACCTCTAGGTTACTCAGAACTGTGGTAATGAACTATCCTCTGGAGTGATCTCAGGAAATCAGACTCACTGCAACGAGGAATGTTGCAATATTCCCAGCGTTTATTTGGGTTGGTAGTGAAACACCAGGGCCGAAGTTCACCATCAGGATTGCGGCAATAATTCATCTTCAGATCCTTCTCTGGATAGCTGTACATTGAAAATGAAGAGAAACGTGTGAGTCAGCAACAGACGTGTAGCAATGAGGCTGTCTGCAGGCAGGATCTTCCAGCATCTGTGGGAATGAATTTGGTGTTGAGTGTGACTCACTGTTTCAGGATAAATCCATGCATATGAGGCTCTTGGACATCCCAGTGCTGGCACTCCAGTCCAGACTCTGTTCTTGAAAGTTCTCCGCGGTAATCCTCGCCATTACACTGCATGCACTCCCCCATAGGTCCTAGGCAGAAGGAAAACAAAGCAAGGAATGCTCCAGCCTATTCATGGAAGATTATGCTGAAAGGACAAATGGGGTTTGCTCCACCTAACAATGAAAGGAATTCAGAAATCTGTGCATTACAGCCTGGCCAAATTAATAATGCTTCAGTAATATATTTCACTTTCAGGGAGGAATTTGTCAGGTGTCTGTATGTACTGTTAGCAATGGCAGTTCAGTGAGTTACACAGCACTTTTGTCAGTCTTTACCCTTGTTACAATTAAAGAAATTGCTGGTATAAGAGCAATGTAGTCCTTATCCAGATCATTGTAGTTCTCTGCCTGTAGAGTTAAATGTAACAAGACAGATGAAGATAAAGCAAACAATATCAGCAAATTTAGTTCTTCTCTATTTACAAAATAACTTTGATAACTCAATCCAGTTAGGAAAACAACCTCTCTGCTGAGAATTTCTTAAGTTCATCTTGATTTAAATTCTAATTTGAAAAAAAAAAGTGTAAAAATAAAGCACAAAAATGTAGCAGGAATAATATTACCTAAATGAACATCTCTTCTCTGAAAAGTAAATATACCTTCTCCAGTGTGCGTGACCCAGTCCTCACACCCTGGGATGTCACAGTAATCAAATCTCATAGCAGGATCTGTTGTGTAACACCAGGGTCCACTTTCATCTGCATCAGGGTTTCTGCAGTAATTTTCTTCCAACCCTGCATTGGGGTGTTTTTCAGGCGTATAACTGTAATAGTATTAAAATTCTATTTTAATGCCTGTACTTTAGTGGCACAGAAGGGAAAAGTCTAACCTGCTCAGCTAGCTGTGAATTTTATTCATTCACAGTAAAAATGAGAGATACTGATTTCCCATTGTAAGCCATAAATGAAAACTGAAAAATCATTCCTAGCTACAATTATTAGTAGCTTTGTCCCTAGCCCCAGTTGCTAGTAAGAAGTCAACTTACAGCCTTTAAGGACAATGACAGTCTCAAAGGACTATTGTTGTCTTTAATATGTACATCCAGTTGATCTAATCAGCTCACTACAGACCCATGGCTCTGTCTGTTTGTCTTAATGGAGCTACTTTAAAAGTTGTGTATTTCTAGAGATTATTCACCAAACACAACTAGTTCTCATAAAGATTTGAAGCAAGTGAAGCTAGGCTTCTTCCTACAGCAATCTTCCAAGAGAAGACTAAATTACTTTAAAATTATCTGAGCAAGAGTATCTGAGTGTATTTAATTAGAATAAAAACAATATAATTTTTAAAATAAAACTTCTACATAGATGAGAAGAAACAGGACCTCTGCTTCCCCACTTGCTTCAGTCAGTCCAATAGCAGCCAGCCCTAAGAAGACTCTACCTAGCCAGATCCATTTGGCCCTTGGATACTTTTCTCAATTTTTTTTTTTTACTATCTATATGGCAGGTGGGGCGGGGTGGGGTGGAGAGGGGCTAGAGTTGGACACCTGTCACTTCATACAGAGGAGAGTAATTCTGAGCCCACTGTTACCAATAGCAAAAATCTTAATTGTGTTGAGAGAAGGAGCATTTAACCTCATATTTAGACACAACTTCTCTAGCTGACAATACATCCTTTCCTTACCCAGATCATTGCAGTAGTGTCAAAATTAACAAGACAGATAAAGCTGTTGTAAAGTCACCTGACAACAGGATTTGATAACTATAAATCTGTGTATATATATATGAAGATGAGAAAACTTGAAAACGGTTCAGAACAGTGAAAAGAAATGTAAATAGGGACATACTTCGGTTTGTGGGGTATTTTTTCTGCCCACTTCTGGCATGGAATACCCCTCTGAGTCTTGGCTTCTGTGCCTCTGTAGTCTGTCCCAATCCCTCTTTTACACTGCATAAGGTAAACTGAAATGGAATTAAATTTGTTAATTCAGTGGTGTTACAACATTCATTTCCTAGTACTGAAAATCTGCAGATATAACTGAAGCTCAGCTATATATGATGAACCACGTTTTACTCATGTTTTGAACCTCTTGTGCCTGCAAACATTGTATAATGTATTTTAAAATAAATTAATTACAGCTACTAAGCATCTAAAGACAGAAATTTCTGAAGCATTGTTATAAAGCTATATAATTAAGTCAAAAGAACAGCTATATTAAGTTTTTGATAAGCAAAAAATTGCAGGCTTATATTATCATAATACCAGGATAAATAGGAATGTCTTTCAGCAGCAGCTGGGGATTCTTGGAAAGGCATTGCTCATAAGCACATTTTTGCAGTGTGGGTCCAGCTATCCCTTTAAGCCAGAAAATACTTAGTTGTCAAAATGCACTTGTCATATAAGTGGCCCCCAAACTTTTGATTAATCTTAGACTTGGATTCTCTCAGGTATTTTTCTAGTGGAACTCTAAGACAGAGAATGCAAATCATGTCAATGGGGCTTTTATTGGCAACAGACACTGAAAAATCTCCATTTATTGAGGTCAGTGATCTTGATTTCTCCTTCCCTTTTCCCTTTTTTGTTTGAACAAGAAGAATCTCCCAAAACCTCAAATATATATATATCCCAAAATCTCAAAATATAAAATGAAAATGTTTAAGTAATCTAACAGGAGACAAATCTGCTAGGAAAAATGTGTTCCTCCTAAATTAATTTAGCCTGTCTAGATAATAAAGCTGGACACATCTGACACCCAGGGAGAGGAGGTGAAGACTACATAACTGGGTCTGGGAGGAAGGCAACAAGTAACTTCCAGTTCAAATGGCACATGGAGACCACCATGGATCTAGGCCTTGGTATTTGATCCTTCTTGAACAGCATTTTTAGTAACGTTGCTTCTTCCTGTTTGCCCCCAGATTCTCTATTAGTTTTCTGCCCTATACAGGAATTTGCTCTAGCACTGCAGCAGAGAACAGAAGGATACCATTAGAATAGGCTTGATGAATAAATATGTAACATCTTACTGTACACATACTTCTCTTCTCATAAAGAACTGTGTCTGTGCTGGTGAATGTCACTGTCATTTTAGCATTTTCAGCCAGTGTTAAACACTGTAGTTTTTTCCTGGTGAATAGGAAAGCCCTGTTGAAATTGAGAAGGAAGCAATATTGACATAAGAAGCAATATTTAAAATTAAATTCAAATTATTCAACTCATAATTATTTTTCTATAAATTATTAATATGCTGTCTTATATTCATCCTTGTCTTTCAGATACTGCACTCAATATTTTAGACAAGTAAGAGGTTAGGGTTATCTACTACTCTCAAGTGGCTCAATTATTTAGGATATGTGACTACAGGAATAAATTATTGTGTGGGAAACTAGAAACTGCATTGGCAAAACATTATCAACATCATCCTAGCTGCTCAGGTTAGTGACTGTCCCTACAATGAACTAGAAACTCTTGTGAAAAAAAGCAGCATCCAGCCAGAGAGACTCAATCAGTTCTCCATGTAATGTTGGATACAAACGGGAACTTGAACATTTCCTATAAAATTAGTAGTACATTGTAAATCCACTCTTTACTTGATCCTGTGGTAATTTATGGCTGGAGATAAGTCACAGGCTAAAGGCACAGCATGGGAGACACTGCTGTAGGCAGAGCTGCAGCAGAATGGGGATGTTGGTTCTGAGTAAAGGTAGGAACGTATAATTGATATGCAGACACCCACAATGGCACAGTTTTAAGATTCAACAGAAATTACCTGCACGTAAAATTTCTTTCAGCTTCACATTTGTCTGCACATTCTCTTTCATTATTTGTCTCATAAAACTGTTTGTTTCGAGTAAGTATCCAAACACCCTGTGTTTTTGAATAGTCATCCAGTATATCTCCTTTCACTAGAAGGGAAGAAAAGGAATCAGGTATTAAAAATGAGAATTCTGCAGTTAAGATCTCTGGATTTCAGTCTCATTTTCCATGTAGCTTGGATAGGTGAAGACACCCTTTATTTTTCATAATTCTGGGTAAAAGATGATAAACTGAGGTTATTTCTATCTCCTGACAGAATCAGAGCTGAATGACTGGAACCTGTCATGTGAAGAAAAGAGGCAGAAGAAAGATGTAGAGACAATTCTGATTAGAGTTATGCATGAGTTTGAAGCTAAAAGCAAAAAATGGGAAACAAGAGTGAGGGGGAATGGAGAGAGAGACTAAGTGGTGTCAACACCAACCAGAGAAAGATGGAGGGAAGTGATACCTATAGCAAGGTTTTGGAGAAGCATGAATTAGGTGGATGGGAGAATATGACCTGTCATGTGTATTGTGCAATCCCTGCAGCTTCATTGGTCACTGCTTAGCTGTTTGTCTCAAGATGTCCTGCCCTAGAGCAAGGGGCCTCAATCACAAAATTACTATATAGCCTTTCACAATGCCCACCATTGTTTTATGGAAATGGGTTGAGCAGGCTTAGTAATGAAATTGTCAGGCTACATTTCTGTTGCAACAAATTATCCCAAGATTTAAAATTTGTAAATCAGTATTATTAGATCTGAAAGTTACATATGCATAAGAGTTATATTACCTACCTGCTAATAATTCTAACACACCTCTAAAATACTGTAACTCACAATAGAGTTTACCACCTAATTGATTTTTTTTCTTTTTATGTCTAAAAAGATTCTATGTTTCTGTTCCTAATTTCTACAAGAGTTTATTTCCATCTCCAGCATCAGGTTACAGTGTTGCACAAGTGAGTTCAATTTGCTATATGGTTTAATTTTTTTTTCAATATAGATTATTATTGACAGGTGCAGGAAGTTAATAATTTTGTACAGCGTGCTCACAGGTAAGGTTGTGAATCTTTCATTTCCACACTCATATTAGGGCTGAATTCACAGCAACATCTCTCCAGTGTTACTAATTCCCATGACATATGGACCATTCATCACCTACCTCCATATGACAAAGATTCACACAAAATAAAAGATATTTTGGCCACTAATGAAAATAAGATTATTTATTTCTTGAGGGCATTTTCTGTGTCTCTTTGCAGAGTTGGCTCAAGGCTATAAAACCTGCATGTCTTAAGAAATCCCTGACACTGAGGGATCTATAGTCCTAGTGTTACAACAGGACTATGTAGAATACCAATAGCCTAGCCTACTAATTTCTCCCGATGGAGTTAGTAAACAAGTGCTTCCTTTCCTGAATTTTTTTCTAACTTAACTGAGGCCACTGTTCCAGGGGACTAGAAAAAGAAAATACTCCTTCCCCAACATGATTTACTCATCTTAAAACTCTGTATTTTTTCAAAGAGCTCTACTTTGGATACCATTCCTTTTCAGTGACTATAAGAAAAAAAAATATTACAGTTGGATTGAGAATGAATGCATGGGAATTTGGATGGCATGCATAAACTAAAACTCAAGATAGATTGGTAGAAACTTAGAGAAGGTGATCCTGGTTGCCTGAAAAACACTGCAATGTGTAAACTTAGGAAAAGAATATGAGAGATTTTAAATGCATCAGGGAATATATTAGTCTGACTAAAATCTATATAAACCCAGATATTGCACAGGATAATTGAAAAGAATATTCAAATACATGTGAAAAAGCAAATTTCTTCATTTCCATAAGCATCTTTGCAGATTTGATCAGTACTAACCCAGAAGACATAAAAATTGGCTTCAAGGCAGTTGTGGACCATCCCTTTTGAGCAAGTCAGCTAAAGGCTGATAACAATGAACAAATAAACCCCCCCAGTTTCTCAGTTGTCTTTTATAACCTTGTGCAATCACACAATGATATGTCCCTGGTATTCTGACCTTAAGTGTCTGGACTATTAAAAATTCATAAAAACTGTACTGATATGTATTTATAGTTCTTTTAAAAAGTCATTTAAGTACCATGTAATTATATGCAATTTCAAAATACAAGAGAGTATGGTATCTGATTGAAATCTGATTGAAATATATACTACACATGTAATACTTATTTACAGAATTTGTTGATAAGCTTGAAATCCATATACTACAATCAGTGGAACATCTATCTTCTTTTGGAACCATAAGAAAGAATTCTGGACATATGCCTGGAAAAGGTGATCTAGGTTACTGGGGAGTAAATTTCTACCTACTGCCCTCAGGAAAACAAAGGAGAACATTTTTATTGTAAGTTTTTGAAAACAGAAAATGTGAAATTTCTGGAATATTAAGGAGCCTGTTAATTTTGTATTTGGTTTTAAATATTACATTTCAAAGCTTTAAAACTCCTGTCATAAAGGATGAAAATCCGTATCACTGTGCTTAACAATGCTTAGCAGTAAACACAACTTTACCTTTAGTATTTGATCCAAAGCCTGCTAAAATTAGAGAGAACTTCTCACTGACTGCTGTGGGTTTTGCACAAGCCTTTGACAGGGTGCTTCCCAAGGGTGTCCACATCTCTGGCCAGAGGAACAGTTCACCTGGGGCCATTAGCTGCCCGTGCAGACACCAAGGCAGCTGGTCTTCTGGTGCTGCTATGAACACAGCCCTGGGGCAACCACAGCTCTCACTGTACTCAACAGCAGCTCTTTCTGGCCAGCAAGGCCCAGACCTGTCATTGTCCCGGAAATGAGAGACACATTGACTGAGGGACCTACCCCCACCACACACAGCCTGCTAGTGTTTGGCCCCAGTCTCAACCAGGCAAGCAGAAGGCAAAGGACTCTTACCTGAGCTGAGCAAGAAAAGAAAGAGAAAGGCAGCTTTGCTAATCCCCATTTTGGCCCAGCTGGTGGGTGCTGGAAGTTGTGTCTGTTGGTGCACAAAGTTTTATTGACTCCCACTGGAGTGAGGCAGCATCAAACAAAAAAGGCAGGAGGATTAAGTTAATAATTCTCCTGTGCTGTGCTCCCCTTGCCATGGTGTGGCTATCAAAACAACCTTGAATTGGATGGATTGCAAAATCAAGCTCAGTAATTTCTACTGGATACTGGGAAATGTGAAGGCACTTTCTTCTTTTGTGGGACATGTTGTTTTTTTTTTTTTTCTCACATTGCTTGGCATCACTTTGTCAAGATAAAGACGAGGATCATAGTGGTGGAAAGTATGATGGGAACAAGACACAATCCACACACCTAATTCTATATAGTCCTGGATATTCAGCTTTAGGTCGCAATAGTATTTCCAGTCAGAGACTTGGACAACCTTAAATTGGAACTGCTGCTGATTTATGCACACATGTAAGTCAGTCCTCCAAAACAGACCCTGATAATGCTAACTCAGAATTGTTTTTAACAGCCTCCAATGCCCTTTCTGGAGGAAAAAAAAATTACTTCCCTCAGTTTTTTTCCGTTTCTGGTTTAGTTTTTGTTGTTCATGACTTGGGAGGCATCATTCACTTTGGTTCAGTGTATGATGTGCCTTTGGCCTCTGGCAAAGCTGCTGCTATCTCAAGTCTGTCCAGACCTCAGGGTGTGTGCAGGGTGCCGCATGCATTTCAGCAACATCTGTCACATCTGTCAACACCATGGGGCTCAGCTATGGCAAGCCAGGCGTTCCTAGCCATAGTGCCTTCAGGAGTTTCATCTGGTTTGCCTGGCCAGTCAGGGTAGCCTTTAGCTGGGTTTGGGAGGGCAGACGAGGATGCAGTTGGGAGGAAGGTGGGAGTCCTGCATATTCCCCTCTGTGCTGGGAGTCACCTGGAGTAAAGGCAGTGGTCAGAGTTCCCTCCAGGGCACAGGTGGGAAATGCACCCTAGGCTACTGAGGAGGCAGTGGGGAAATGACTTTTTTGTGGCCTTTTTGTGTCAGCTCTGTTACACTGCAGAGGTCTCTTAGCTGATGTGTAACTTCAGTGAGAACAGTAAGTGTTTTGTGGTGAGCTGTGTCTATATGCCAACACATCCACAGCTCATCTGCAT
This sequence comes from Chloebia gouldiae, assembly GCA_003676055.1. Lineage (NCBI taxonomy): Eukaryota > Metazoa > Chordata > Aves > Passeriformes > Passeridae > Chloebia > Chloebia gouldiae. The sequence continues at coordinate 3,060,667 of QUSF01000038.1, forward strand.
CCCAACCTACATAGTCAGAGTTTGTGCACATCATTCAACCTGTATTGTATCTGGCAGAAGGATATTCCTACAGGGATGTTCCTACAAGGCTTCAGGAAATCGTTGGCTGAACAGAGAAAAGAACCCAAAATTTCCACAAAGTTACTCATAGTGGAAGCAATCACCACTCATCTCTGCTTGGCCAGCCAGCCAGTCTGTACCCTCCAGCCAGCATGTCAGCACATGCATAGGCGAATCCTGGGGCCACATGGCTGTGGAAGAGACAGGCTGTCCTCGTGGAAGCCAGGAGCAGCTCACAGAGACGTTATGGGGACATGAAGGGGAGGAAGCAGGACTAGAGGACCATTTGGGGGAGGTGGGTAGAAGGGCATGCAGGACCTAAAGATTTCCCAGTTTAATACAGCAGAGAAGTGGGGTTACCAAGAGATGCAGTGGGATATGATGAGCAGGGAAATGAATTGTGGGGAGACAAGCCTCACTTTTTCTGTCATTGGCAGCACCACCTGCTCTGTCCTCAGATGCCAATAGACTACATATGCAGAAGTCTGAAGCCACTTTAGATCTGCTAGCAAGTAGCATGGAAACATCTTTTCTTTTGGAGTTAATTTAAATCTTAGAACAATCAAAAGGTGAGAGATTTTTATGCCCATGTTCTAATAGCAACAAATAAAATCACATCTTTGCTGATTAAAACTATGCTGGAATCCCAATTCACACTGGGTGAGATTTTCTGGAGAACGTGCTGTGCTGACAATGTCCAGAGGGGTGCAGCAGATGATAGGTTTTGGAAAAAGTGAGTGACATTAAATCCACAGCATGGATAAAAGTGTCAGACCACACTCAGGATACGTTGTCAGGCGATGTTTGTCCATAAGCTAGCTCATATTGCAGCTCAAGCTTATTAGGAAATTTGTTGTATGCAAATATGCTTTTCTTTCCTACCTTAATACAACAGGTTTCAAGTTGATTGGTTTGAACTTATAGAAATAGGTTCAAAATCTTTATTTTCTCAATGCAATACTCTGGGTAGGAAAGACAGCATCAGTTCTGCAGCTGATGAGGGAGACTTTGTGTCCTGCTGGCATCTACCAAGCTGGGCTCTGGCTCCCACCCAGCAGCTACTTTCCTGCCTCAGGCTCTCATACACCCAGCTTCTCAGCACCAGCACCACAGGCATTACCAGCATACTCCTAGCACTGCTGAAAGCTTTTTACTTGGAATAGATGGATAGTGGCATTATCAGATAATAAAACAATTTAGGAAAACATCTTGACTAAAATCACCTTGCTAAATTCTCACTTAGTTTATATGACCCTAACAGTACTCAGAGGAACGATGCCCTTGTCCATAGTCATAAACAGCTGGTTGTCCAGGCAAAACTCCTTCCAAAACTGAGCATCACTATAGCTTTTTACCTTTGAGGAAGGTTTGAGCTCATTTCCTTCTGCAATTGTTTGTTCCCCTATTTTCTTCCCCTGCATGTGAATACCAACAACTGAATCTTTACTTTGAAATGTAGTGCATACACCCAAGTTTGTGCCCTTTCCTATACCAGCTGAAGTAGGAATGAGTCCCAGAAGCCACTTAATCAGTCTGCCTTCCTTTCAACAGAATCAACTCTATAATACCCTTCCTGACTGCTGCTTGAACAGCCCCAGGTTAAAAACCTTGCAGGACACTCTTCTCAGGAAAGCAGCTAACAACTATCCTTACTGTTAAGGCTTTCCTATGTCTAACCTAAAGGGTTTTGCCTTAGTATAGTTCTTTCATATCTTACAGTATGTGGGAAATTAGCAAAGCATCAAATAGCAGAATTGCAAAAAAAATGATAGTACAAGCCAGAATAGTACAAGCCTCATAGTTTCTACAACTTCCTCTGCATGGATGGGTTAGGTTTACAAAATACAGGAAATATTATGGCTTGTTTTTTTGAAATGCATTCAGAAAACTGGATGCAATACTAAGTGTGAAGTATATTCAGAATACTTCAAGTAAACTGTGCATAAATAATACACATATTTAATATTCATGTAAATTATTAATTCCATATTAATGGTAAATATTGGCACTGCTAAAGCAAGCAGACATGTGATGGTAGTGCCTCAAAAAGCTGTTTGATAACAAGTATCTGAGCTGACATGATTGTGATGGCTGCTCAGAGTGTCTCATAGCCCTCTACAGAGCCACAGTCTTATGGCCACTACTGTGACATTTGGCCCAAGACACTTCACTTGTGCTCCAATAGTACCAGCCATGCTGCTCCTTATCCTAGCAAAGCTTTCACACAAGCAATGCAGGAAGAGCTGCCAGGGCTGCATCCCTGATGTTTGCTGTGTTTTTCTTGTCCATCCTCCCACAAGTCATCCTCAAGCATCCTCATTGTAGCCGCAGAAAAAGCCAGAGACCTGCTGGTGCTCTGTCATGTTAGACAATAAATTCCCTCCTGGCAGATGGTAAACCTTGTGTTACCATCCTGTCCCAGGATGGTTTTCCTACCCCTGCTGTGAAACATTCTCAGGCAGGGAGCGTGGCAGCTCCTGCAGAGCACACATGTCTCTGCATAGCCAGCAGGAGAAGGCTGTGCTGGGGAGCTACCTGAGCCCGACAGGCACTTCCCATGCTTTGGCTCCTGCACCCTCCCTGCTGCAGGCATCACTGGCAGGGATCAACAACCAAGGTGGGAGCAGGGAAACAAACAGCAAGGCACAAACCCTTTCCTGATGCAAGGACCATGGAGGAAAGAGTTTTGCTCCCTAAGGAACTCCCTATGGGCCTGTTCCACCTCTAGATAGGAGCAGTAGCTGGGAGTCACCAGGGCAGCCCCAGTGCCGGGCATCTGGCACATCCCTGGCTTTGAGGGGCCCATGGCTGGTCAGGCTGTCGGGACTGGAGACCAGCCCTGCTGCAGCACCCTTGTCAGCCAGGGGCTGATACAGTGTCCTGGACCATGGGGAGCCCTGTGTGCCTGGGCAGGGACAGCCAGGACAGGGAACCAAGGAAACAGGAGCTTTTTTCTCTCCATCTTGCACCCATGCCATCCTCTGCACTTATCCCTAACTGATCTGCCATTCAGCTCTGTGGGAAAGAGTCCATGGTCAGAGGCATTTCTGTAGAGAAATATCTGCAAATGCCGGTTCATTCAGCAGAGAAACTGAAAGTTCAGAACACCTGACCGCCTCTTATCTTTGCTTGCACAAATGCATCATGAACAAAGACCTTTTTCCTTATTTTTTCTGTGCTTACGTCTACTGTGACTTTTCCTGAATGCTGCTGGGCAGGGAGCTGGAGTAGCACAGGGAAAACTGGCACAATCACCTCTTACAGACCTTGGGAAGAACTTACTAATTTTGTGGAAAATTTCACTGAGCAAAGAGATAAAAATCCTCTATGACATCTATTAGTATGTGTTTTATTTGGTTTCAAGTAAATGTCAAAATTGACCATAAGAACAAAACAAGCTACAATGCTGGACAATATTTTACATGCACATTGTATAGGTTACATAGCTCTACCTTCACCATGTTTCTTTCGTATTTCTCAGGTATTATGTCACAGTTTATTTTTCTGTCCTAAACTAAGCTTCCCTGTGAGGGAAATCTTGTTCCTTCTTATCTGAGAAGAATGCTTCCCACCCAAACCTCTCCTTTCTCTCTGAGAGACATGGTAGTGATCAGCTGCATATGCTGCCACAGGTCACTTGTCAGTGACTGAGATTCACCAGCACAAAATAAATACCAAACAAGGGCAGTGGCAACATACATTTAATTTAAATTAACTGCCAGCAATCAACTGAGTTCGGAGGTAGGAGCTAATGTTGTCTGGCAAAATGAAGACATTTGTTTGTCCAATTGTAACTAAGAGTGAAGGGATGTTTGATGTCTTCAGCTTCTGCTCTCCATCAAGTATGAAACTTAACTTGTGTTGTTAGCAACTGGATTTTCTAGAAAAAAAAAGAAGTATCTTTTTTTTTGTAAAGGATAAGCTTTTAGGAAATCACAAGAACTGAAACTATTTCACATTTAAAACCACTCTAGAATACATGCTTTTGGATATAGTTCCTTTCAATAGCAGTCTTATTTTCCATGGAAACCACCTTATTTGACATTAAATTCCTACAGCAGAAACTACTGCCCTTTACATTAGGACATGCTGCCCAATCCTTGCTGTAATTAGCTATTTTTATACTCTTCCCTCTTCTGACATAAGGTCATGCCACGTTCTTCCCTGATGAGTTAGCAAACAGCTTCATAGCACCACTGTCCTCTGTCCTCTGTGCAGCTGTTGCCTAGGCTCTCCTCTTGCTCCTCCTCAGCTTCTGGAGTTTCAGCCTGCCAGATTAGGCAGATTTGTTCCTTGAGACACTGTGCTTTATTTTTCACAGCAGAGACTGAAACAATACAGTCTTTAGGTCTGTTGCTTCTTGGCTAGAGACGCTAGGAGGAGGTATTTGTGTAAAATCAGATCTAAATTGGCTGCCTGTTGTGAGAGTGATGAGACACCTACCTATGTAGAGGCAGGACAGGTCCAGAAAATGTCCCTTTGGACAAGTACAGAAAATGTCTTCCTTTCCTATTCCCCTTCAATCAAACCCCCATGAGAAAACACATCCAGGCACAAAGTGCTCAGTAAATGATAAAGAAAGCAGTGCAACCTCTCAACCCTCTGCAAAACTTGGAGCTTTTGGGACTTGCAAATGCCTTTTTAAAATTTAGCCCAACATTTGCAAATTCAGTGCATACTTAGGTACCACGGGAAAGAGGCCTTGATGCTCAGAGACATTGTACAAATGTGATTTGTATTCTGCAGCCAGGCTTCACATTAACAATGCAAAACAAACCCACTTGATCTGGTCAACCAAAAATTAATTTAGCTGTCCATCTTGGGAATTCTTCCAGAAAGCATATTATCTTTTATCATCCTTTTCACAGGGAGATGAACTGTTGCTCATGTTTGAAAAATATCTTTTCTTTCAGCACCTTTACCTGCTGCTAGTAGAAGGGAGAAAAGAGAGTTGCTACTAAAGCAGCGTCTATACTTTTGTTCACAGTCAAGGGTGTTTGGTATTATGATAATGTCTGGCAAATAGAGTGTGCAGTTGCATCAGAACACTATTTAAAATTCAACAGCTCAGCTTTGTGGCTTGTTTAACAAATTGCTCCTCACACTGAGAAGAAACCAGTCTTCTTCACCCACTTTTATGGTACACACATTTAGTGGTCAGATTAGCAATTTTTCCATGTACATCTTAAGCAAAAATTAATAGATAAGCTATGACTAGATTGTCTTCAGAAAGCTTAGATACCCAGTTTCAGTAAAAGCATTCATAAAAACAGGGTTTTAGGAGTAAAGAACATACATAGAAGTGCAGCTTATGCTGGGCAGGGCACAGCCAGCACCTGCATTGCTGTGAACTCTTCCATAACTACATCTACTTTTGGGTATTTTTATCTCCTTAACTGCATGAGAACAATTAAGGTGGAAAAAGTCTATCCATTCACTTACCTTCTGAAGATGTGGGAATCATTTTGAGGAATGAGAATCCTTTGATTCTCAGGGTTCCACCCCTTGCATATTAAGGTGGAAAAGACTATATTTGCTTGTTCATGCTGTAATGGTGGTCTAAGAACACAAGCAAGACTTAGGTGGACTTAGTATTTATAGGTGGACTTAGTATTTTTCTCTTAGATCAACTATTTAATTTGAAAAATGAGTCAAGTTTTGTGCACACAAATCCTTCCTTGGGCCTTAAAGCTTTTCTAATTTTTACAGCCATACCAGCTGTAAAAATAGGTTGGGCCAATGAAAGAAGTAGCAGGAGAATCAAGAGATACATGGGAGTGAGACAGAGCAGGTTGGTTCACATACACTGTAAGACCTTTTTATTTACTTTGCAGGAAGTCTTTTTGTACAGGTTTAATCAGAATACTAAAATATGACCTAGCTAACCAATTCCATTTTATAATAAATATACAGAGATCAATATGTTTTATATGATCCTGGAATTACAGATAATATAGAAATATTGAAATGTTGTTTAAATTTTTTTTTCATTAATCCTCTAAGAAAAGCAGGACTTGTAACAGATTCTTATTTTCTTCCTAATGCAACAGATCTCATACACAGGACACCAAACTGCTGACTGGATTTAATATGAAATGTTTTAAACAAGAGCATCTGATTGAAAGAGGCTAATCCCACAAAATTTCTGTTTAAGAGAAAAACAGCATTTTGAACAATTTTTGACTCTTGTACAATAGCTGGTATAAACAAATGAGTTCATAAAAAAATTTATAATATTAAAAGCCAGCATCAACATCTGAAAAATATTTTAAAAAATATTTTTATGTTTCAGATTTAAAACCATGATAAACTAGAAAACTTAGTTTACAGGCAAAGATGAGTTTGGCAATTCAGCAAATGAGTTTAATAATTAATAATTAAACTAGTTAATGATACTATTGTATCTGTACCTCTGCCACGGAGAAAGGTTTTATGAGGAAGGTATAAAATCCTTAATATATAACCTGACATGCCAGATATTTCTGACTATAGATCAAAAACTATAAAGTTATGCAACTTATGTCTTCTGAACTAGTATATAACACAGAAGTATGCAGGCTATCATAACAGAGTGCACCATCCCTGAATACAAAACAGACTGAAAAAAAAATACAGAAATCCAAATCAGATTAGTAGTCTTAAAATAATCTAATTGTCTACTGAATTGTAAATACTGATAATAAAAACTGCCTGGGTAAATAAATCATCCTTTATCAAGGTCTTCTGGTTTTCAAAGTATTTTTTTTTGTTTATTTGAGTTGTTTGGGTTTTTATCCCTCTCTCTCTCTCTAGCTCCCCTTTTATAGGATTTTCATATGAGAAGTAAAATTAATATCTATGCACTGTTAGTCTTTGTTATTTAGAGTAAGTCTTTTAGTAAAAATGGGAGGGAAAATCAACACAGAAACAAGGTAAGTTTTTGAAGGACCTAGTTAAAAGGTTTATCAGTTTCTGTTATGTACATGTAAGGTTGTTAAGCACAGCATGAGTGAAACCACAGACACTGAGTGCATAGTGATTAAATGAAAGAACAGTGATATTTTTAGGGGAGTGATATAGATACTTAATTTTGTAATGCCTTAATGCTTTGAGTTTGAAATCTTTGTAAGTCAAGTAACGAAAGAAATTTTACTCTTGCACCTTTTTGAGATAATGAAGTCAAGACGCTTGAAAAATTCATGTTCAACTATGGCTATCCTTCTAATAATAGGAGTGCTGAAAGTACAGTATTATCCAATCAAATAAGATTATAAAAGTCTCCTGACTATATCCTCTAATGCATATTACATGTATAAAGTGGCATCTTTAATGATAAAAATGCAAGTTTGGTGTTCAGTTAGAAAGTGAACAGTTGCGCTAGCACTCTCTCTGATACATAACATCTGCTTAGCTCTTGCCAAGATGTTAACACCTGTTAGGGTTTTATTTTCTTTGAAAACTTACTAGATAATAATATTTGTCCTATGTGTTTCTAGTCTACAAATGTGCATTTATTATAATAAATAACCCCTATACATATTTTTAGGGAATAACTATTCAATTGCTCTTTTTCATCTGTAAAGAATATGCAATGTGGGAAATAACCAATGCATTGGCTCAGAAGCTTTTTCAGCTCTACTGAACTGAAGCAGAAGTAGCAAATGAGGACAATAGATAAAAGACAGAAATCTCTTGACTGATAATATTGTACAGCTAACCTGGCTTTAGAACTGCAACGAAATAGTGTACTTCTATCCATATGTGTCATTGTAAGCAATAAAAATTTAGCCATTGGAATTTACAAAACAGATACTGAAGAATTAAAAAAGGAGTCAGGCTGGCTTTTGATGTCTATGTTGATTCTACAGAGAAATTAACAAAAAATCCATTAAAAAAAGTAAATTAATGTTACAAACAGCAAAATTCAGCACTCAGTGAAAAGTTAAGAAAATTATTTCTAACTGTTCTGTGTTCTCCAAGGAGAAGACCAAGAGGATGAAAGTCTTGTGCATTGGATATTTGAATCTAGTCCAGCGTAATAGTTACTTAAACACAGGGTGAAAATTACTCCTGGAGCTATGAGTGCAGATGATTTTTTTGGGGCATATTGACATTTCTAAATGGCTTGTCAGTCTTCTTCTCAAAGACGATGCTTCATTATGTTCTCAGAAATAAAAGCAATGCTCCTTGTGTTGCATTCCTGGAGTGGTATTGTTTGTATACAGGGACAAGTCTCATTGGAACTAGGCACTGAAGAATGAATGTGTCAGTGCAAAACAAAATATTTAAATAACTATACTAATATTTTATGGTTCTTCAGTATTAAACTGCATGGTAAAAAATTAAATGCATTATAGCTTCTTTGTTTTCTTTTCCTCTATTGCATGTCTTAAATTATGGAGAAGTAAAGCCTATTTATGTATCTTTACAGATAATGGGACAATCTTTCACAGCCTCACTGTGATATAAATTATTTCCATATAAGGCAGATTTACAGCTGGGATGTGACTTGTTTAAGCAAAGTACCTATTACTATTTTAGACTCCCTAAGGAATTCTTATGAGGTTCCAGCTGTCACTTGATAAAGAACTGGGTCTCCTTCATGTCCTGTAACTTTTTTGCTGGCAAGAACCTGAAGTTTTCTAAATGACCCTAATAATTTCTTTTTGGGTAGTTAAGTTCTGCCTCTGACATGTATAGAGTGAGACGAGGTGAGTACTAAGGATCTGATACCATTTTTGCTTTGCACTGTAATTGGTTGTCAACAACAACACTGAAGACTTGCCTCAATCTGCCTGATGGAGAAGTCTTTGAGCTGGACACCCCATATGTTACTGGATCTTGTGTCCTAAAGGGCTGAGACTCAGGAACAGTTCTGAATTTGCCATACACAAAATGGAAGAAAGAGTCCCTTCCATTTGCACCAAGTCAGACCTTGAAAAAAATCACACCTAATGCCATGAAATTTCTAAAACAGAAGGCTTCTTTGCTCACTATTTTATTTTGCCTGCATAGCATCTGGAGGGGAAAATAATCCTTGTGCTTGGCAATTGCTATGATGGCTGTTAGGTGAGCTCTAGAGGATGGAGATTACCAAAGCCACATACTGCTGTCTAAAAGGCAATCACAGCCAAAGCCTGCCGATGGAGAACCTCTATCCCATAACTGAGCTTGATGTCTTCACAGTCTATGGGAGTCCCTGAGAAAAAACTGTAAGTATGGCCTTTAACAATACAGCAGATCAGTGAAAAGGTTGAGAGCACAAAGGTCCCAGAACAAATACAACCTTTATGAGAGCTAGAAATAGGTGTGAGATTCAGCTACACAGAGAAGGGGTATTTTAAATGGATGCCTCATCTGTTTTTATTGTAGAATTCACTGAAATACAGAGCATACTGAAAGTGGGGAACAAACCATCCCTTTGGCTAATTATTAGAATGTTAGTTTATTTTAATTTATAATGGATGATTTTTTTCCCCTTAGATGTTTATGTAATTTTTTTGTAGCAGTTGAAATCTTGTATTTTGAGTATGCATACTGCTTTCCAGGAGAGGGCAGTCCATTCCCAGGATAAGTTGGCTCCCACCATGTTCTTAAACCGAGAAGAGTTCAAAGAGAAAGACTTTTTGGCAGGGCACAACCAAGACCCCAAGATGTGGCTGCATTTCATACAAAGCTGTCTTGGATAAGGAAAACTAAAGGTTTTCCCTGAAGGTTTCCCTGAAGGTTTCCACTGTCTCCCTGAAGAAGAAAGAATGCAAATATGCTACTGGAAGTACATCAGTAACCAGTAATGTGCAAAAAGGAGGCACAGAGTGGAATGAATGTATAACCACAGCTGTGTTCTTTTACATTCTCACAGGGGGAAGAGGAAGGGCAGGTATCTCTTTTCTATGATGACCAGTGACAGGACTCAAGGGAAGTTTCAAGGCTTGAAACTGAATTGGGGAGATTTAGGTTGGAAATTAGGAAAGTGTTTTTCACCCAGAGAGTGACTGAGCACTGGAACAGGCTCTTCACGGAGATGGTCACAGCACTAAGCTTGACAGAGTTCAATAAACATTTGTACAACACTCTCATGGCCCATGGTGTGAGTCTTGAGGTGTCTTGCACTGGTCCAGGAGTTTGACTCAGTGATCCTGCTGGGTCCCTTTCAACCCAGCACATTCTATGATTCTATGATTCTCTAAGGGCATAAAAGCTCTGAACACAGACAGGAGACAAGACTGAACTTTCATTTAACGTAATTTTGTTCTTCAATTAATTTCATTACTTTTCATATTTTTACAGAAAAAATATCAGTTTTTTTTCTAAAAACACAATTTATTGAGTCAGACTGTTTCTTCCCTTACAATCATGCCTGTGCTTCTTCTACTTGTTTCTGACAGATATGTGATTCACCCAAGAGACCTTTGAAGTCTGCTCTGGAGTAAAAAGCAGGGTAGCCACATCAACAAGATACAGCAGCTAAAGTAATTAGCCTTAACAGCGTCTGGAGGAGACACTCCCGAGCTTGCCTGAGATATTCAGTGTTCAGGAATGGCATTTCAGGGTACTGACATCCACAGCAGATACTGCCTCCTGAGCTGGTGTGGCAGCACTAGTGAGGTGCTCAACAGCAGTTAGTGAGTGTTCTTGTGGCACTGCATTGTGACCTGCACTGCAGGATATAATAAATGTAATTTATAAATGTAATAATACTCAAGGAAGGAGAAGGTGATTTCTTCCACAAAATGTCAAAGGAGTTGAATTTACCTCTTCAAACTCAATCTCTCATGAAATCCATTTGCTCATGCTCCTACACAGAGGCATGTGAAACACCTCTTGGCCTGTACCTCTGCATCCAAGTGGTCTGCCCAGGATCACTGGTGGGGCACAAGGGATTCTGACTCCTGAGTCCTCATCATGTCTCTATGGTTATTTTTGGTTTGCAATAGCTAAAAAGTTTGTGGACAGATCTTTTACATCATTTTGGAGTCAGGAATGTAATGGGGCAATCCTTTTCTGCAGCCTGTCTTCCTGATCAGTTACAGAAAAAGGAATGGCACAATGAGGTGTGCAGTTATGTAGCTGGAGTGCTGTAAAAGGAAGGTCAAAGCACAGTACATACCTTTCAGCTTTCACATTTTAGTTGAAGGCTAAAGCATGTATCACCTGAGTAATAATCTAAGAATTCAACTGTAAAGACTAATAGAATATTTTGATTTGCTTGGAGAATCAAACAGAAACTTGAAATACAGTGATAAACAATAGTACAGCAAATGAGTGAATGCATTGACAGGATCAAATTATTAGATAAATAAACTTCTAAGAGCAATGTCCTTTCTACAGGCTTGTAATAAGGACAGAAAAAGATAATCATTGTCAGTGGGCTAGGATGAAAACCTTTGTACTACAGACTTAAAGAACAGAGGAATTCATTGCCAGGAAGCGTACATGTTGTTTTTATTAGGAAGGCATTATTAGGTTAGGAATATGTATAAAACTTTGGATTTAATCTCAGTTCACTATTTGATCTGGAAATTAGACCTAGATATTTCCTAAATTATTTTTAGTGCATTTGCTATTGCACCATCTACCCACATTACAGTCAAACCCACTTTCTACAAGTTTCTTCACAGTCTGAGACAGGTGCTGAAGGTAAGAGTGTTTGGTAGGCAGGAGGATGTATCCTCCAAAGGGCAACAGTGACTGTACCATAGTCTCTGTTTCCTCCTACTCTTCAGTGGTACAGTGTGCTGTCTAGGTGGGCCATTATATATAATTATGCATGTAAATAAGTGTGCATAAAAATATTAAGTTTGAGAACTTTTTTCTTTTGCAATACTCAAAGGGATTTTTTTGTAAGCTGAATTTTCCTTTTCCAGAGAATTTTACCTTCTTCTTCCCCTTTATTGAGAGTTTTAATCCTGCGAACTTGAGGAAGCACTATGGTTTCTGTTTGTTTCTGAATTTGCTTTCATTAATCTATGGTTGTGCCTTGTGACATCTGCCTTGCCCTAGACCACTCTCCAGTCCTAAACCATCTGCCACTCTTGCCAGACCTCAGGTATAACCTGCCACAGTGCCAGGATCATACTTTCTTTTGCTGATTCAGATAATTGCACAAATGACCATCTCCTCAGCAGCCCATCTCAGAGGGCGATCTGTGTCCCTGCCCAGAACTGGGTGTACTACTAACTCCCTAGATAAATATATATAGTCTTTTCCTTGTATTTTACTCATCCCAATGCTGGAATGCTTGTGCAATGATCCTATTTCTCACAGTCCAGCTGGTAATGATTTCAGTATTTCAGAATATCCTTTGTTGAAGAGGGGACACAGACTACGTCTATCCTAGTAAACTAAACCTGACCAGAGGCTGGACCTTCACACTATCCCATGATGCTGCAAGCTGTTCAAACGTTAGCACATTCCCTGGCATAGCTCTGGCCCATGCTGGCCAGCATGGTCTCACAGAGTGCCAAGACATAGTTTGGGAACTGACAGAGTCTGGGGGCTTTTTTAGTGAGCAGGGCAACTGTCCACTTCTTTTTTGGTAGAACCCAGCAGTGTTGGTAGAGTCTTGACCACCAGATGTACAAATGTTCTGACTGGAGAAGCAATGCCCCACAACATGGCATTCCTGCTTATTGACATTCATGAGAACATCTATGCAACTGTGTAAACAAATTATCTTTTTTTTCCTTTGAATTCCCATTTAAACTGAACCACTTCTTTCATAAGTAGGATTTTACCATAAAAGTAAAAAATTCTCTTTTTCTTTATCAGAAATTGAGAAATAAAAAGGCAAGTCCTGTATAATTTTTAGGTTGAAGGACACATGAACACATATGCATGTGAATTTGAGTCAATAATAGTTATAATGAATTGAGGGAGCATTTCCCCACATAAGAGCTTGCACTGTGATGACTGGATAGGACAGCAATCGCTGGATGGGACAGTGAGGTGAACAATCTTTCTCTCCCCAAGAATTTAAAAGAGCTCAATTAATTTTTGCATCCTGAGTCAGGGACAGGATCTCCAACAGTTTCACAAACAGAATCATGTAATACACACAAAAATTGTTGATCAGCAAATAGTGATTTAGGATAGAACATAAAATAAGAGATGGGTGTTTGGCTGGTTTGAACAGAGATTTATGTGGCAAGAAGTCAGAACACACTGGGAGGATTTGGGGAAAAAAGAGCGATGAGAAAGCTGAAAAAGTTAAATTAACATTTAACATTTAAGTATTTGTCTTATCATTGCCATTACAGTTTACAGCTAATGGTAGCCTTGCTACAAATTGTGATTACTTTGCCATAGAAAACACAGTCCAGGCCACTGATGAATGACAAGCTGTTCAATTTTTCCATCTATTACTTTCTAAAACACTTTAAAGGCTATTGCAGTTCTCTCAAATATTTATAGAGAGATGCTTTTGGAAAGCAGACAGCTATTTTGCCATATGTCTGAATTGCTGTTCTTCAATATGTTCCTGAAGAGTAATGACAACTCTTAAGATTTCAAGGGCAATTTAAAGGGATCCTCTTCATTTACATTTAGTCCACAATTTGTGAAAAATGACTGAAGGGTCATATTTAATGTTTGGAAACATGATTTTTTTAAAAATCCAGCACATTCTCCTCTACTTTTAAGTATTGTAAAGCAATTGTGTGGAAAGTAAGAGCAGCTGGCTAACAAAACACAAACAATGCAAACCAAACATACGCATTTGGGAATCCCCTTAGTGTTCTGTTGTGACAATGTGGCATCACCAAGCTCCAGGCTTGCCCTTTCTTTCCCGTGAAAGAAACTGACCCACGGTAGTTCAAACTTCTACATTGACATTGCAGCATGTGTAATGAACAGTTTCATTTATTATTTATAGTTTCATTATTATTTAAATTTAGTTTCATTTATTATTTAAATTTTAAAATTCCCCCTGCCATCTCAGTATTTAAGAAATATGTAAAAGTGAGTTAGAAACAGCAGACAGATTAGTAAACAGTCACAGCAATGATTGAGAACAGAGACCAGAAGGCATTTTTAAGAGTGCCTGGAACAACTTCATGCAACAGATGGTACTTGGTAGGAACACTTGCATTTCAATTTCACTTTGGCATGCTGCATTTGTTTGCATGCAAAACCTTCACATACAGCTCAAAATTTATTGAAATATAAATTTTCATTAGTAATATTTAGGAGATTAATGTCCAGGATTAAAAAAAAATATATATATATATTGTTATAATTTCTTTTTTTTTCTTGCCTCATTTTCACTTTCCCCCCACCCACATGAAATAAGAAATGTCAAGTCCAGCAGTTTAAGTTAACCACCTATCTTTAGTTGTGTCCTTTCTGATAAATTATTATATTTTCTTACAGATAAAAGGAAAAGTAGAAGTCTCTAATTTGTCAATCAGCAGACTTGAAATCTTCAGTGTCAGATCAAAAATCTCTTTTTTCTACCCCTGAGAAAGATTTGCAGCATGCACGAAAGATCAATAAACAATCAGTGGTGCTGAGGAGAGTTTTAGTAGAGACTTTTACATGATCCCACTCCACCAGACTCAGAATTGTAGCTTAGGGAGGTTGAATGAGAGGCTGAAAAGAAAAATGTGAAAAGTCAGTTGGAAAAGCAAAACTGGAGAGAGCAGGCAAAAGTGAGAATAAGAGACAAGAAAAAGGTATGATGAGAAGCACTACAGGCTGCAGAGAAGTAGAAGTACTCTACCCTTAGAAGAAGCCAAACCTAAGTCCTTTCTTCTATGCATAGTAATGGACTTTGTCAAACTACATTTTAGTGATTCAGATGAAGAAATCCAGTCTTAACAATAAAAATGCTCTAAATTCACATGTAAAGCAAATGGCTAATTCAAAATAAAACAAATACAGAAGGATCTGAATGTTGTCCCATACTTAAATATATCTTGCTCTCATGTTTACACTCCAGGATGCCACAGTAATTCAGTGTGGTGTCAGGACCAGTTGTGAAACCCCATGGTCTATTTTCAGTCCTATCAGGTTTCCTGCAGTACTTTTTTTCAAACACCACATGAATGAAAATTTAATCTCTAAAGTTGTAATAGAGAGGAAAATATCATTACAGAATTAGTGAAACTTTTTTGGTTTTATTTTTTCCAAATGTTTGTGGCTCAGTTCATGTAATTTCAAAGCCAAGAAAATGGATACTTCCCTTGTGGATCCACTGTGTTTGCCTGAATATTTTTTCCATAAAATAAGCTGTCATAAAAAGCTTATCTATCACTCCATTACCTGCCCTGGAAGAACCACCAGACACATATCCACAGGGAATTCAACAGTGCCCTCTGTATTTTTTAAATTAGAAATTTATTTATTTATTTATATTATTATTATTTAATTTTATATTATTGTAAGCAACAGTACTCTGTATTTTCATGCAGCATCAGCTATTTGACTTTTATTGCCATTTCTATTGTTCTAACCTACAAGGTTTAAAAGAGGTTCACATAAAGAACTGTTGACTTTTTTTTTTTTGACAATAGAGAGAGCAAACTGATTAAACAACATAATTTTCCAGTAACACACATCATACCTGTTTGAATCCACCTGAAGAGCGAACAGGCCTTCTTGCATGCTTCTCATATAGTAACATCACCATACTGGCAGAAAAAGGTGCATCAATGTAATGATGCTATTTCAGTTTCATTTGTCACATACTATCTGTTACCTAACCAAAAAAAATCCTGTCTCCATTTAAGAATGCCCGAGTGGTATTTTTTAAGTGTCTTTTTGCCTGACCATGAACCAAAAAACTAAAAGCATATGACACCATTTTAATCAAAATAGGGTGAATTACACAGTGTCTTCAAAGCATAATTGTCTTTCTTACTTTTGTGTAAGAGACAAAAATCAGAGTGAGAGATATGTGAAGGAAATTATTCACTATACATTACCTCAGCAAAAAGCAACTGTCTTTGATAATCTATGGTATAGTGTTGCTTAAAGTATGCTATTAATGGATATTTCAGAAATGATCACTCATAACATTTAGACAAATATGACAAGATTAAACACTGATGTGTGGACTTGCTGCCCACCCAGTTCTGTTCTGGCACAGCACCCTCTTCAGAGTTCTGTCTTTTATTCCTCTATAATATCCTGCCCCCTCCTTTTTTTTTTTTCACTCTAGGAGATAAACTGAAACAAAATGCAGCACTGATGAATTAGTAGCACTATATATATACTTTACCTGACATTCTGCACTTGTAACATATTCAGCAAATTTCAAACCCTGATCCTACAGAAACATGCATGTTATTCCACCACCATCAATAAAGTAAAATTAGTGATATTAATAGAGTACTTATGAAAGGAAACTCATTAAAGTTGTATTGTTTTCAACAGGAAGATCCTGTTGAAACCAAGAGAAGGATACACATAAAGGTCCATAGGCTGTTTTGTTCAAGCTGTTCTCCTGCTATTTTTGACAGCATGTGACTTTATCTCCAGCTTCCCATGTAGCATTTGCATTAAAATGTTCTTTCTTTCTTTTGCATTAATGGTAACAAACAGAATAAAGCTCATTCTCCTGGGAGTGATACAGGGTAATGTTGCTAGACTAGATAGTGGGGAACACAGGAACAGGCAGGGCAAAGACAGAGCCTTTAGCAGTTCATCTGAAGATGAACATTAGCTTAGTGCATAGCAGAGGGTTCTTCCCAAACAATGC
Source organism: Chloebia gouldiae (assembly GCA_003676055.1). Taxonomy (NCBI): domain Eukaryota; kingdom Metazoa; phylum Chordata; class Aves; order Passeriformes; family Passeridae; genus Chloebia; species Chloebia gouldiae. Next base: position 3,077,405 of record QUSF01000038.1, read on the forward strand.
CTTGACACCTTGAACTATGCCATTTTAGATCTCACTTCCAGTTACCTGCCTGCCATGCCTTGTTCACAGCAGAGCCACAAGGACAAATATATGCAAAATTATAAATTAATCAAATGTGATATGAAGGAGGGCCTTGGAAGTATGTAGACAGTGAGGCATAACACTTCTCTGACAAGCCCTTACAGGATTATAAAGCAATGAATTTGTGAGCCATCTGTGACTCTTTGAATTTCTAATCTCAGATTCTGTGTGTGGTTCAAAATAGTTTCAGTTCAGCTACTCATTCATTTTTTCTCCTAAAGGACTATGCATTCTAGCTGGCTCAAGCTGAACAGAAGGCTATGGTGGGATGCATGTTCAAGTGGAAGTGAGAATTAACTGAATCTCTAAGCAGCAGCAAGAAAAGGAAAATGTGGCTTAAACACCTATCTGACAGGGACTTTAAAATGTAAAGAATTGATTTTAAAATATCAGCAATACTTATCATCATGGTTTGAAGCCCATTCTATTATAAGCACAGGAAAATTGATTAGAATAACAACAAAAATAAATTGATCTATTTGTTTTGCAGACACTTCTCTTGGAAAAGAAACTGGAAAATCAAAGATATTTAAGTGGCACAGTGTGGGAGGGTGGATTGTAATAGAATAGAGATAGTGCTGAAGGCAATCTTACCCCTGAGGAGTTGCAGCTACAAATTACCAAAGAGTAGGAACCGTCTTGCCTTTAATAGGTCACAGCTGTGTCCAGTAAGGATGGGTGTTATAAAAGAGTGGGTTAGGTGGTGGAGAGGAGACCTGGAGTCTGTTGGCTGTGCTGCTGTGAGGAGTAAGGGTCAGGTAGTTATACTAGGGACAGTAAGGGTCAGGTGTTTGTGTTAGGGACAGAGAGAAGTCAAGCAGCTGTGTGGAAGAAGGAAAAGGAGTCAGTGCTGTGAGGAGCTGCCTGTGGGAACTCACAGAAAGAAGATATGAAAGTCTTATAGCAAGATAATAAACTAATGGTGACAGTCAGTTCCATCCACCGTTGAGTGGTGTCAAGCACTGACACCAACAATTGGTGGCCCATATGGGGATGGGCTCTGACAGCACAATACTGAAATAACTGGAAGTAATAAGGATAATGAGATTTACTAACAGCTTTTTAATAACCCAAAGTATACAGAGCACATCCTTGGTATATTTTATAATTTTTCTATGTATTTGTCACATGTATGTCTGAATTACTACAGAATTGTGCAAAATGTATTTACCTGCTTGTTGCTCTATCTTAAAAATGTAGTTGCCATAGCAAAATAGGCTTTTTAATGTTTAAATGAAAACATACATTTTCAATGCTACACGAAAGCTGATGGTGTACTGCATTCAATGAACTATTTACCCCAAATGTCCAAAACTTTTGCAGAACAACTAAAAAGAACAATAAATGCTTTTGAAAGTTTATCAGGTTACTTAAAATTTTGTAAAGGTAATTACATTTCTCAGAAAAAAAAACAAATCCTGCAAGATCTTGGTAACTGTAAATTATTTTTAAATCTCCTGAAGTCTATTTTGGTCCTATTTTTATATGCAATAAGAAATCTTCATCAACATGTAGCCAAAGGAAAGAGTGAATGGTTTGTGCCTTTACTCATAGTGCTTTTAAAAGCTTGGATTTCAGAAAAGGAGGATTAAAATTAGAATTGCTAAATTGTGCAACATTTCTTAGCAACAGATGAGCAGATACAGGAGAAGTTCCACATTTCTGTGGTGGTTAATAGATGTCATTTTAACTGAGATTAAATAGAACTTTGTTTTGGACTTTTAAAAGTCTCATTCTAAGACTGTCAGGGATACATTGGCATCTAGACTGCATCTCTCTACCCCAAAAGCAAGTATAAAGGAACAGCCAGGGAAGTGACCGTGGATAACAGGGCATCCAAATAGGGCAGTTTCTCTAACACTGCCCCAGCCAGCCATTTTCATACCAGTGTCATTGCATTCTAATTTCTGAAGCCTGATACTACTTTAGTGGTACTTGGGTTCTGTATCTTAAACCCCTTCTGAAATCACAGGGAATTTTTGCAGCAGCTTGTTAGGAGCATGGCACTCATTTTCATGCCTGTGCAAGCACCTCCAAAAGTTATTTATCAAAGAAAAAAGCTATATCTTCAGATTATGTTGATAGGTCTTTAATGTGGAACACAATTACTAATATTTATGCATTAAATACACATATGACTATTTTCAGAAAATAGATTGATCATTTAATAAAGACTCTTGATTTTTGTAATTCTTATCTACCACAGGTCTGATACTCTGGCAGTGACTGGAGTTGGTCAGCAAATCTGAAAATCACAATGTGACTTCAAAAACTTGACACTGAAAATACCTGTGTTTGACTTTACTAATTCAAATGTAAGGGCAAATAAATATTTCCTGAGCATAGAGATGCAAGAGAAAGGCAGCTTTCCGCATCCCTTTTTCAGTCCAGCTGGCTGGGCTTGAAGATGTGTGTGTGAGTGCATAAACTTTTATTGATTCCCACCAGTGTTACACATCAGCAAACAAATGTGATAAATGAAGTTAATAATTTTCTCTGTTCCAATCTCCATTTTTTAATCTCCAAACATGCCCTGGAATGTAAGATGTTACAAAATAACATTTAAATGTTTGTACTAGGTGCTGGGAAAGGTAAAAGGTACTTTTGTCTTAATGAATATACTTATTTATCATAACTAAAATGTAGCTAATATTGCTGAAAATCATAGACAATGTCTCTGAGCAGAATCCTGGTCTCTGCATATGCAAGCCCAATTGTCTGTGCTATAAGTGTTACCTACATGATAAGGAATACAGGACTGAAAAGGACCTTCAATCTATTACCCTGCAATTGGAGAGCTGTATCATGCCATCACACATACAAAAATAATCAAAGTTCATTGTAAAATGGTGTATAAAAGCAAGGACTGAGGCAAACTGGGAAGCAGTCTCTAACTTAAAACTTCTCTAATAGTATCTTCTAACAGAAGTCTGTGTGCTGAAAATGCACTTTGAAAGTGCCTGCAAAGCCTAGCATTGCATGGTCTCCATAAAGACAGGCTCTCCCTGGAGTCCCAGTGGTTTATTTAGAATAATTTTCACTGTGGAAGTTCCTAGCTCCATGAACAGAGGAAAGGTGCTTTAGTCTAGGGAGGTAGGTGCCTCCTGGAAACCAAGCTCATGGCAGATGGTGAAAACCAGCTCAACAGAGGGAGGAAAAGCAGCACATAAGGTTTAATTCTCCTTTGGCTTGTCAATTGCTATGCAACTGTAGTTGTCTTGAAAGAAGGATGGAAAATACTGCAAAATGCATAATAGCCCTGTCAGTTGACCTAGGTGGTCAAATTTACTAGCCAGGCTCTCAAGCACTTAGGGTCTCCATGGATTTGCTGTATGATGGAATAATTAACATTGATTGCAAGCTTGACTGTATTCAGGTATGCTCAAGGACAGCAGTAGCATTTCACATTATCTTGACAAGCTGGAGGTGCAATCAGAGGAAAAAGGGCAGTATAGAGACCTTAATTTTATCCAGATTAAATAATTATGGAAAATAGGTAAGTGTGTAGGAAATGTGTGAAAAGGAGACTGATCACTCTGTTCACAAGCTGAAGAAGAGTTAGTACCAAGATCATCCAGTTTTGCCATAGCATTTCCAAAGGCAGTGTGAGAGAGGATGCTAAGAATAGTCAATCTTGAAATATTATTTGTGAAAAAAGCCTGCAAGATAGGTTTCTTGAGAAAGAAACTAGCAGTTCTGTGGCAGTGGGTAGGTAGATATTCAGATGTTCAAGAGGCTCTGTTTTCATGATGGATAGGCTTAAATTTAAATTGGGAAGACTCAAGGCAGACACAAAACATCACCAGCTGGTCAAGGAAGGTGATTATCCCATTGTGCTCTGCGCTGGTGTGACCTCACCTCGAGTGCTGGGGGCAGTTCTGGGTGCCACTATCTAAGAAGGATATAAAGCTATTAGAGTGTTCAAAAGCGGGCACCAAAGACGGTGAAGGGCCTTGAAGAGCAGCTGAGGGCATGTGGTGTGGTCAGCCTGGAGAAGAGAATCTTGAGGGGAAACCTCATTGAAGCTGCAACTTCCCCACGAGGGGAAGAGGAGGGGCAGGCTCTGATCTCTGCTCTGTGACAGAACCAGAGGGAATGACCCAAAGTTGTGTCAGGAAAGTTTAGGTTGGATATTGGGAAAAGCTTCTTCACCCAGAGGGTGGCTGGGCCTTGGAACAGGCTCCCCAGGGAAGTGATCACAGCACCAGCCTGACAGTTTGAGAAGCATTTGGACAATGCTCTTGGGCACCTGGTGTGACTCTTTGAGGTGGTGCTGTGCAGGGCCAGGAGACTGACTGGATGACCCTTGTGGCTCCCTTCCAACCCTGCATGTTCTGTGATGTGTCATGGCACAAAAAGAAAATTCTGGATTAAATCAGGTGAAAAGATGTCTTAAGGACAGGTTGCAAGCTTCTCATAGGACTGATGAAGAAAATGTTGCATATTGTAGGAGAGAAGGACAGAAGAGGTGGACTTGAGTTTAGGAATGGACAACCAAAATAAGATTTTTTTTTTTTGAAATTTTACTCACAAAGTTCAAATTGTGAAACCTGAGAATTCTAGAATAAAGAGGAGGATGAAGGGACTGTCTGAAAGATAGATTAATAGAGGGACTTTCTGAAACTCAGGACCTCTCCCGAGCCCCAGCATTAAGTCAGGTGAAATGACAGTACCTGGAGAATATACAGTAAAATTTTTGGCATCTTACTTCTACTAAAAAATAAATGCAGCATTCAAACCACTTAACTTTATATAAGTTAAGATATTGGGTAAATACTGATTTCTTACTAGTCTGTAATTAATTAGTCACCATTTGGATTCCCATTTCAACTAGCTGAGGAATGGCATTTGGAAACAGTTTGAGTAAACATATATGTCTACTTTGGGATGAGCCACATCCTGGGAATTCTCATTTCTCTCATTGACTACAAAAGGAGTTTAGTATGATGACCCTGTCAGGAGACATCTACATTGTAGATCTCTGCATTTGATCAGATAAATCCACCTACAGTGTACCTAGTTGCATTGAAGGAAATCTTGCTTCATTTCCATTTGTTCCCAAGAATATGCTGAGCAAGTTCTCATTCTACTTCAATGTGCTCAGCATATTGCCATTAATGGGTTGGGGAGAGCTGGGAACCTTTAGACATTTTTTTTTTTTTCTGCTGAGACACTAGGTGAAAGAACTGATTTCTTACCAAATTGTTTTGGGCTGACCATACATGCTTTCTTTGAACCAGGCAGTCAAGAAGAATCTTTTCTCTTTTCTACCATAATGCAAGCTTTTATATATGACTACAGATTCCTATGTGTGCTACCTTTCTATTTTTATTGACATTTCTTCTCTCCTATAACTAGGTAGTTTCAGCTATTTTGTTAAGTTTTGGAGACAAATACTGACAGTCATGTGGCAAAAGATAGCTGAGAAAACAAAAAGGTGAAGTACTTTCCTTTGCCTTGAAGAGACTCTGAGGGAGAGATATTTACAGGAGTGAGAGCAATTTTACTTTATAGGCAGTAGTCACGAGCTGGCTTTGAAGATCCACAGAAGCTGCTAAAGTTTCAGCATTTTGACATTTTCTTGAAACAGGACAGTATATGCCTGTGATGTTTTCTGTGATGACCTGTCGTGCAGACTATTATTTAAGATGATTGCAATATCTAAGCAGCTTTACCACTCAAAACCTTTGGTCAGGATGTAAAATTGATAGAGCATTCATTTGTGCAGTTTTCCATAGTAGTAACCCTCATAGACACTTTGACAAAATTTTCTTACTTTCAATATTACAGATATGTTCATACTCTCAAAACGGGTTTTTGACATTTCTGTATGTTAAGCTTATCACTAACTGCTTTATTCTTTTTATTATTTAGCTTTTATTGTCCCATCATTAACTGGTAAGATATTCTTTCCTCTGCACAAACCAAAATAACAAAGCTAAACAGGCAAATGAATGAACTACTGCTATATTTCATTCAATATGTACATGAAAATGAGATCATCAAAGTGCGGCTGCAATCAAAGGGAGTTGTTACAGACTTCAGTGTAGTCAAAATATCACCACTGGCAATATATACAGATAACTGACCACACTTTAAAATGTAAACGTATAAAGAAGAGAAACTGAATAGTAGATGGTCTATTTGCAGTGCTTTATCAATATTTTCAGTTCAAAGTTACATAACTTTTTTCTGTGTGCTTCTTCTAAAGCATTGTTATGAGTTTAACAAAAAGATTTTCTCCAGAACATCTGCTTAAGGTATGGCATCCAAGTCTAAACTCACGCAAACTTGTAAAACTCAGGTTCCTTCACTGAAATATCTTGGATGTTATCGTCCATCATTTATTTCCTTAAAATAACGGTGTACACTGCTCCTGTTGAGAATATATGTGCTGGTATTAAAAAAACCTAGAATATTATTAATATTTGTGGATTAATTCAGTTCATGTTTCAACATATCTTGATTCAAACAGCACAAAAAAATATCTGTTTTACTATACACGCAGAATACTATACTGAGAAATGACATACATCTTTCTGAAGTTCTCACGGTTTCTCATCCAGTAATAATGTCTGAGGACAAAGAATAATGTAAGAAAGTAAACTTTTTCCCATTGGAAGCACACACACATACATGCGCACGTCACATTTAAACTCTTTTCTGTAGCAGGCATTGTGTGAAACTATAAGGAAGAAGAGTCTTTTCTTTCAAGGAATCAGGAGAGTTTAAGGCTGCAAAAGTATTATAGTAACACTGACATGCTAACTTCCACTGTTACTCTTTCATTTCAATAGTTTTGGCCATTTTTTAACTATATCAATTTGTCATGCTTACTATATTTGTTTATTACTGAAGATAGTGAGGATTGAAAATCACCACTCAAGAATGTGTAACATCAATGAAAGTATCTCCCTTCTCCACAAATTGTTTTCACTTCCTGAGGGAAGAAGGAAAAACAGGAGTAAAATGCATACCTTCCATATACCTTCTAATTGTTCTACCTTCAATTTACAAAATATTTTACTGTGGTTGCAATAAATGAGCATGCTATAAGAAAAGTGAGAAGCAGCCTTTTGTCCTTAGGCAGCAAAAAGACATACAGTGTAAGTACAGACATGTGATCTGAAATCATACAGATTTGGGCAGAAGATTGTACTGAAACTTTTTTGCTTCTGAATCTGCCTTGGTCTTTGGATCAGCCAAAGGGATGGAAGTTAAAGTAGGCTTTACAGTTAAAAGCACTGAAACTGAACTTTTGCTGGTCCAACTCACCCTTTGATCTTATTACATATCTGCATAAATTTTCCTTAAGAAAGGGCTGTTCTTTGGATGTGTGGAATAGTGCTGCTTATGAATTTTTATTTGGATAAAAGGCATTAACAGGACAAGTTCAAAAATTACAAATATCCTAGTAACCACAACATTGCATGTAGGCAGGAGGTATTTGGTTTCTAACTGAGTTAGTTTCCAACTCCTTTGCTATTGCCTAGCCCATTCCACTGAGCTAAATTTATATGGAAACTTGACTCTAGTCCATTCTCTTTTCCCTTCACTTCTTTCTCCCTTGTTGAAATGATTAAAAGGACCAGAAAGGAAAAAGAGGAGTGACTCAAGATTGAAATGTCAGTGCTGATGGAGAGGAGAGCTGTGCAATGGAGAATTTAAATATGATACCCAGAGAGAGATTTTCACCAGCTTTCATTTGCAAAGTCACAGAAACATTGCAGAGCACTGTAGCAGTTATTTCCATGGGAGATGGCTCCCATGATATGAGTGGTGTCTTGCTAATTTGAACTGGCCTGCAATGATAAGCAGATTAACAACAAGGAAGGTATGAGAAAAGGTAAGAAAATTCAAGGTCTTCTTATCTTGCAGCTTGTGAGATGGATGACTAAATCACTGGCACTTTTCTTCTCTAGCCAGGAAAGTAACTGGTTGTTGAAGTAAGGACAGCTTGTAATAGCTTTGCCTTGAATATGTCCTGCTCTTGAGGGTGCAAAGGTGTGACCCTGGCAAGTGTATTGAAGGATTCCTGGTTTTAACCAGGTGAAAAAATAGGTGTGGACACGAAATAAATAAACAGAAGACTAAACACTTCAGAAGGCAGTGACAGAAATATTGTCAATAAAAGGACAATAATAGACAAAACTATGAAATGCATTAAATAGCGAGACAAAAATCAAGGTTTCACATTCACTAGATCTAGAAGACCTCAGTATCCAGTAATTTTAAGAGCCTTAACATTTTATTTATTGTGCAAACATATCTTACAGAAAAAACCTGAACGCACAGCATATACACCATGCATACACACTGACATGCATACTAACACACTATGTACATTCACTGCTCTCTCTGCCAGTATGACCTGCGGTCTCACTCCAGTTGCTGCACTTAAACTTCCAAACACAGAATAAAATGTCACCATTTTCAACAAGCAGAAATGGAGTTTTGTTAGGTGATGGATAAAGCCACAAGGGTAAAAGTGACAAAACCTATGGGCTGAGATGAAAACAGTTTGACAAGAAAGTTACATATGCAAGCAATGCAAAACATGGAATTTATTCACCACTCCCCATGGGCAGGCAGGTGTGTAGACATCCCTAGGAGAGCAGGGCTCTGCCACATGTAACAGTCACTTGGGAAGACAAACAGCATCACTCTGATATGTTGCCTCTTGCTCTTTCTTCCCACAGCTTTAGATGCTGAGCATGACTTCATATGATACAGGAGATCCCTGTGGTCAGCTGGGATCAGCTTTCCTGACAGTGTCCCTTCCTAGCTCCTTGTGCACACCCAGCCACTCACTAGTGGGGTCGTGTGAGAGGCAGAAAAGGCCTCAGCTCTGCGTAAGCTGTGCTCAGCAATAACATCCCTGTGTTATCAGCACTGTTTCCAGCAGAAATCCAAACCACAGCCTTTACCAGCTACTGTGAAGAAAATCAACTCTATCCCAGTCAAAACCAGCACTGGAAGAAAGCAAGTGCAGGAGCATGAAAAGAAACAATAGTTCTTATTAGACAAGTAAATGGAGAATTTGACACACATCTTCCATTTTAAATGTATTTTATTGGGGTAGGAAAAATCATTTAAATACCCAGCTCTTCATACATTCTCAGGCTGATGTTATACGGAGCCAGTAGCAAGTCATGGTCTCTATGTAGTGCAGGTACCTGCACAGCTTCCTTCCACCATGCACATGCAGGCAAAGCTATTTTCTTTGCCACTCTGCATTTTTTTCATCTGATATCTGATGTTTCTACAGCTCTCCACTGATAAATATATTGCAATGACAGTGAAAAAGAAGTAGGATAGCAGTCATGAGGAGTGGTGTAACAGACAGTAGGCACAGTGTTGTTCACAGTGTCGCAGTGTTCACTTGTTTTCCAAAGTGAATGAGCTTAGTGACCTTTAAATCTCTTTCTGCTGGTTCTGCAGTTTGTTTTTTACTCACTGCCACTCCACCCAAGCCACTGGACCCTGTAACATGTTCAACACAATTCTGGAACAGACCATTATATATGAAGTAAGTAGAAAAGTTTTTTTAAACATTTGTGGTTTGCTTTCTTTAGGTTCCAGTCTTGCCTGGGCTTTTTGATTCTTTGGTTGCTCTTCTTTCTTTTTGTTGTACAAGATCTGAAAGAACTGTTTATTATTAATTGTGACTATGATCCTGATCAGTATATGAGTTCTCCTGCAAGTGATTGGGATCCAGGGTTTGGTGCCATATATCTCAGCATAGCAGGAGAAAGGGCCTTGGAGGTAAAATGGAGTGGAAAGGATAAAAAAAACTTGATCAAGTTTAGGAGACAAGAAAGTGTCAAGGCCAAAAGCCTTGGTCACTTACACCCTTTGCAGAGCTCTGTGAGTCTTCCTTATGTAGCACCTGTCACAATGCCATACCAGCTACCCTTCCATCCCTCCTGGAAGCCTGCAGAGGAGCAGGGGGTCTGCTGTATTCTGCAGGTGCCTCTGGTCTGGACACCCCTGTGGGATGGCACCCCCAGTCCTGCACGCTGAACCCCAGCACCAGATGACCCGCTTGGCACAAAGCAGCGTTCGGTGCACTCCCTGCGAGTTAAGCAAGGGTGTCAACATGTGCTTATCCGCTTCCTTGATTTGTGATTAGTGAGGTTTTGCTTGTTTGCAGCTTTAGAAATGAAAAGTATTGTCTGTCTGCTTAGAGTTCTGGTAACATGAGTTATTGGTGAGCCTCAAGGTGTGTTCCTATTGAATATGTGGAGCAGCTGGTATTTTAAGTATCTAGCCTCTATGATTGTGTCCAGATTACTGAAGAACTGAGTTCAACTTAAAAATAAAAGAACCTTTTTGTTTTCAGTAGAAAGTGAACTCTCCTTTTCTGATCATAAAACTTTATTTTGTACTTGTTCATGCTTTCCTGATCTGTGAAGCCCAAAGGTCTACTATATTATCAGATGTACTTTAGGCTAGGCTGGGAGCTATATCTTAGGGGAAGTTAAAAAAAACCCATTGTTTCTCTTTTATTTGTTTTCTTTCCCTGGTGTTTGGGATGGGCATCTGTTATCCTATGGATGAGAACAAGCTATAAGACTGGAGTATTTGAAGATGTCAATGTCCTCTGGATTAGAGAAAAATTGACTGAGGTGCCTACATATTATTACTGTACGATATTACAGCTACTTACATCAAGGTTATCTTAGTGTAGTAAGAACTCAAATAATTTCTGTATTTAGAGAGGATTTTGCTGGCAAATAAAACCGAGATGATAGTCTGCTGCAGCTTTTCTTATATATCTCATGTATGCAAATTCAAAACTTTCAGGGACCTTTGAGGGCAAACTTAAAAACCCATTCTATATATAAAAAAAAAAAATCAAAATAGATTTCAAATTTTTAAAACTACTCTGACTAATTAGTAAAATATTCCTTTTCCAAGTACATGGAAAATTCACATAATCTGGAATTAAAAGTGCCAAACAGGATGGCTTAACCTTCACAATACAAAAAGCTGTGATGCTTTAAGATACTATTGCCAGTGTTAGACCACTTGCTTTCAGCTGTCTGCTCTGAGGGGTCATCCTCCTAAAAGAGCATATCATCTAAGCCCTGCATGCCAGTCTCTGGGCAAAGTTGCTTGACTGATTTTAGAAGCCCCCATGTGCTGGGGCTCAGCCCAAGCTGCCTGCCATGCACTCAGGCAAGCAACCTGTGAGTGACACTCGGGTAGAATGGCAGCAGTCACCTGCAGCAATCCCTGCAGTGCAAGGGACAGCTAGGAAATGGTCACTTTTCAAGTCATTACAGCTTTTTTCAAATAAAACGCAATTTAGGTGGCAGCCAGATAAAATGTTTCAGCGGTCCCCAAAACCAGACCACACCTCAGATTATTCACACACTTAACCCGTCCCTCCATTCTGCCATTAGTGGGCTGGTTTGTTTTCTTGTTCATACAACGTAATGGAAGAGGGGAGCTGGCAGGAAAAGCACTGGATGGTGAGGCAGCAGTAAACAGTTGGGATGATAATCTTTTCATCCAGCCCTTCATAGGGGTTCACCTCATTCTCCTTTATGGAGCACATTGACGGGGCTAAGGCAGCAGAGGAGAGTGAGAGGTGGGACCTGCAGTGGTAGCACATATGCCTGTGGTACATCCATACAGTCAGTCCCTGGCTGTGTGACTGCCAGGCTGGCAGGAATGAGACCATCCTCAGATGGCCAGAGATGTGACTGCTTCCCACATGTCTGCTTGCCTTCTCACAGGCTGGTGTGAGCTCCCACACCTCTCTCTGTTTATCAGCAGTGGATCACTGAGTGCTCTGCCCACACAAAGTCCGTGAGCTTGGGCCACAGGGACTGCTTAACCAGGCAGAGCAGCCAGTGCTGCTCTGTAGCAGACAGCAGGGTGGTGGGAGCCAAAGGGAAAGGGAGGTGAAGTCTCCCTATCCCCAAAGACAATGCCACAGCTCCCATCAGTACCGAGGAATTCCCCACAGCAGTTGTGCCTCTCAGCTGGTCATCCATAATAACTCTGGTCAGAGGGGCAGATACTGTCAGAGACAAAGTCTGTCACAGGTCACCTCTGAGTCACCTCAGTGAGTCACCTCTGTCTGGCCTTGCTGCTGGCTATGGAGCTCCCAGCTGCAGCCAGGCGTGGGAAGGCACGTCTCCTTTTGTGAATCGTCTTTTCTTCCAGTGTCCTGCTGCTGCTGGTCCCTTGGCTCCTGTCCCAGCATGGCTCACCCAGGCTTGCCTCTCTCTTGGGTGCCCCAGCTGGCTCCCTCTGCCCATAAAAAGGCAGCAAATCATTCCTTGGAAGAGTGGTAAGCAAACATCCAGTGAGCCTGGTTTTTACTTGTCTTGCGATAGGGTTGGAGGAAAATGGGCTCACCATGTGATGCATTTGGATGGACACAGAGGTGCAACTTCTCCTGCTTGAGTGCAGAACTCCAGCTCCTGGAGCCTGACAGGCTGCTCTGACCAGGAAGTTTGGTGAATGAGCTGAACCAATGAGCCCATCCATCCGTTTCACTGATGAGCAAGAAAGGGCCTTACACTCAGCCTGAGCTGCTGGAGCCAGCTCTGCTTCGTGCTGCTACTCAGCCAGGGATAACCAGTAAAGAAAAAAGGGACAGAGAATTGAGAGGTCCAACACAGACAGTAAAGCAAAAAAATTTTCAAACAAGTGTGGAAACACTTCATAAATATCAGGAATGGCAGAGAAAGCTTCTACGCTTTCAGCCAGTTTCTCTGAGTCATATGTTAGTGCAGATGGGGAAAAAAAAAAAGATGATTCATACAATTTTGATGAGAACCTCCTCCTTCCATTCTAATAGCTATTTAGTTTTACTCGGAAAGGAGTCTTTAAGACACAAGAAGGGCATTACAAGCAAAGGAAATTATTTAACAGGAGTAAAACCATCTCGTGCACATGCTGAAGTGGAGTAAGAAGATCTGCCTCTATATATAATTCAAACTTCCTTTTCTTCTAATTGTCTGTCTATCCAGAAGAAGTCCTTCTAGTTTTATGGCCTTTTAAATCCCCTCCTTTTCAAGGAACAAGCTGGCATTCAGCGTCATAGGAAAGAATCCAAGTTCAGAGATGTCATTGTAGAGAAAAAAACCATGAACACAGTTTCTCTCAAAGGAGAAACTGAGTGTTCAGGACTCTTGGTTAACTGATGCTTGTCTGTACAGATGCACAAATGTAACACTAGCAAGGACCTTTTACATATTTTTTTTCCATGCTTCATTGTGTTCACTGTGACTTTTTCTGCTGGGTACAGGGTTGGAAGATGGACTGACAGACTGTGTGTGAGTATAATCACATTTTTTAGATCGTCTGGATGAACATGTGAGTTTTGCATTTCACTCTAAAGCATTTCATTAGGCAACTGAGTAGCATAATAGCCATTATCATTAATAAGGTGGTTTTTGTCTTTATTTAATGTGACAGAAGTACAAAATATGCTAATATCAAACCAAAGTATAACCAAGTATTTTTCAATTCTTTATATCTAGTTTGCAGTTTCTACATAGCTAAAAACATGTATATGAGTATATGTAATGATATCTATATCTATATATCTATATCTATATATCAGCATCAGGTTGAAGAAACTCAAATGAAAAAAATCTTACTTAATTTTAGTTTTTAGATAGTCTTGAAAGGGTGAGATATCACATGTGGTTTCCCAGGCAGCTGGAGAGAATGTTGACTGAAGGGCAGAATTTCAATTCTACTGAGACAGAACCCAGAGGAGGACAGAAATCTCCTTTTATTTCTTGCAGGGCTCAGGCCTCTTTGCTTTTTAGTTGATGGCACAGCTTGCTGACTCTGAGAGAAGGGGGGAAGTGGCAAGGAAGTGCAGCTCCTCAGGTCACAGAAGATCTTTGGAGGTACTGATGCAGAAGGGCTGCTCTGGCAGGTCACATTGTGTAGTCATTGCATAATTCACTCTGCATAATTTGTTAGTTTTTCATTTTACACATAATTGTCGTTTCTAATGCTAACTGGATAAATCAATGTGTCTTAACCTCTCACTGATACACTAATGGTGTAATTTGGAGTGATTCTAAAATCATTTCTCCCGAATAAGGGTAGCCAATTCCTGGAGGACTCTAGAGAAATAAAAATCAGGGAATTTTCCATTCTATCCATGTCTATACTTAATAAAAAGTTAAGGACTATTGAATAATGTGCAAGAATCTGCCATGCAGGAGCTATTAAAACATCACAACACAGCCAGCTACTTTTGGCAATACAGTAATCCAAACCACCTTGGGCATAGTTTTAAATCTATTCATATTTAGATTCATTGCTGGAGTTGCACACGCCAGTGTATTTTACAAACACATCCTATTAAAGTATAGGTAATGTATTCAGAGGGGTATGTACAGATAAGAAATGTACAGATAGCAATAAATAGCAAACAACACAACATATGAGATTTGCACAACAGAAATAGGATGATACAAGTTTTAGAAAGGAAGCACACATAGGAATTCTAGGCAGACTAAGTTACTTACAGTGAAAATGAGACATGGAGAAATTTCCATCATAGTACCTCTGAGGCAACAGCATGGGCACAGGCTTGTTTATGGGCCAGAGTATTGCAATATTGCTCAGTTTTATCTTGGAGAGTCCCACCAGGACTCCCTATTATGATTAAAGCACTGTAAATCCTCTTTTTCTATAATTTTTTTTGTTTGTGGGTTAGAGGGGTTTTTTGCACTGATCAATACAGTGAGAGACCTACCTGTGGTCTGTCCTGCTCTCCTGGGCTAGCACTCAGGGAATAGCTGGTGCCCTGTGGGGGTGCAGCTGGGAGTGGCTGGCACTTGCACAAGCCCTACTCAGGTGAAAGAGGCTGGCTGCTACTCTGAGGAAGTGTTGGACAGGTTCTGATTCTGGAAGTTAAAGAACATCATTTGAGATTAGTAGTGGAGGAGTTGTAAGGACTTTTTATAGTGTAGAGGCTGACAAAACAGAAAAGGAGGGGCACATTTTTAACATAATAGTCTTAATTTACATCTTAAGTACATAAATGTGTCAAGAGGCACATATGGACAATAAGAAAATTTACCTGTATCACTCCAGATGTCAGCTTTAAAACTCTGTATTCTGGAATGAGGATTTCTTCCAGATAGAAGCCTGACCAAATTACTTCATTTGCTTATTATAGCTTTGGGCTACAATAGCCCAAAAGGAGTTAGGTGAGACTAGGAATTGGCCAAAATTGTTATTTATTTAAGACTTACAGTATAGCAAGTGAAAAACTTCACTCAGATTATCTAGCATTGTTATTAAAGAAAAAAAGTAAATGGTGGTGTCTGTCCCAAAGGATGAACTGTCTAAAAGATAAGACATATGTGACTAGATAAATCAACAAATAAATCAGACCTGGGCAGAAAAGAGTGGGTAATTGGTTAAGGCATGTCTGGTCTATTCTCAGTCAGGAACACCTTCTACAGTTTCCCAAATATGTGGCTTCCGAGATCAGTTCTTTCCCACTTCAAAAAGAAATGAAGTTTTTGCCTGGTGATCCTGCCCTTTTGGAGGTGCACTGTTGCTTTATGCATCACACTTAAAGGATAAATGATAGAAGATGAGGAGGAGTGTCTCAGAGCAGTTCCTGTCAGTCTCTGCTGCTGTTGAGAGGCAACAGCAGAGAACTTCAGATCCAAGTGGCAATGTTGCATATTGGTTTTTGTGGACATGCCCTGCTAAATGCCAAGGTCTGTGTTTCTTTTTTTAGCAGCTTAGATTGCTTTTACAAAGCATAAATATAGACTGCCCAAATAGTGAGAAGCTATTTTTGAATATTTTGGTCACTGCTAAATACAGAATTGCTAATCCAGGCATTCAGAAGTCATGATTCAGGTCCCCAAAATGAAAAGGCTGGACTAAGTATATGTAAATCTTTTTTTATTTTCACTCTGGTTTGCTTACTTAAACTTCAGAATATTTATGGATCATGTCTTCAAGAACAATTCTACAAAACTGACAATAATTTAATCTGAGTTTATATTTGTCTAATTCACGTGGTTCCTGGAGCTGTGACTTAAAAAAAATATTCCCAGTTTTCTGAGGCAAGAGAATTTCTTTGCTTATCTGCCTAAGTGTCTGTTATAAAAGTACCTGAAATCTCTTTAATCAAAAATTAAAGAGATTAAAGAGAATCAAATGTCAACAGTGATCAGACAGAGCAGCAGAAGATCGAGGCACCATTCATCTCCCACCTTCCTTTGTCTTCACAAATTAGATGTGAGGGGAGCACAGTGCCTGCCCTGTGCAGGGCTGACAGTCAGCCCATGGCAGAGCAGCAACAACCTTCTGAGCAAGGCACTTGCTCATAGGGCAGAAACACATCGTGAATGTCACACAGCACGCAAATATCGTGGGACAAATGTCAAATACTCTGAGCAATTCTTACAACAGGCCTTAGTATGAACTTGTTTGATGAATGTTTTGTACAAGTAATTCCAATTTGTGACACATTTGGGAAGTTTTTTTTCTTTTCTGTTTTGCAATTTTAAAAGCAGTTCAGAAGCAGAACATGGGTCTTTGTCCAGTGAAAGGAAAATGATATATTGCTTGTTCAGTTGTAACCTTAAGCCCAATATGTTTAGTACATCCTCAGCTTCTACCCCCAGCAAAATTTAAACTTGGCCAATGCTGCTGCTGCTGCCTGAGACTTCCCACAAGAATGGTTTATTATCTCATAATTTCATGTCATTCCCTTGAAAAAACTCATTTTTAAGCCATCAGCATCACAAGAGCTGGTGACTCTCTCAAGTCTAAGAGCCCTGGCAAATATTTTTTTGTGGACAAAATACCCCTTCATTCACTCTTGTATTTTTCCTGGGAACACCTCGAAACCACATTCATACATGGGGAAAATACTGTCCTTTTTAACAGGGCAGATAAACAAATTTCTCTTCTATGAAATACTTCCAGCATCCCTTTCTACTCCAGACTTGTCTTGGCTGAAAATTAACAAATTTATCCTAGCACCTAATACCTATTATTGGTTCAGTAGTCTGTCATCAAATACCTGTTCTAATTTCTGCTGGCTCTTGTGAGTTACATGTTTTTCTTTACAGGGGCATCCTTTTGCCTTCATAAATTGACAAAATGCATTTCTGTAAAAATAATGCCAGTCTATTTTTGCTGCAGCTCTCAATGATGATTGCGTGTTTCTGTAACCCTCCCTCCTGCTTAAAAGCTTCGGAGTTTGCTTGATACCTTTGAGGAAACAAATAGCCTGCCAGGGAAGGGCAAGGGCAGGGCTTGCATCACCCTGACCCGTTCCCGCTTGTTGAGCCGGCTCGACAGCCCAAGTCAGAGGTTACACCTTCCCTAAACAGGTGGAACTTGAATGCTCCTCCTAGTGTACTAGACAGCGGGGACGTAAGAACCAGAGTCCCTGAACATTTTTCTTCTGGGCTTTCTTTTTGTGGCTGAGTGCTGATGTCCAACCAGAGGCAGAGCTCTTCCCCGTCACGCTGTGTGTGCCCTACCCTTGCAGATGCCACCCAGCTTGTGGTGTGGGTGTGCCTCAACCCAGAGCACCCTGAAAGTCAGGTTGGTACGGGCCACGTGCTCTGCCATGACCCACGGAGGAAGGCATGGAGTGCTTGTGCAAAGGAGAGACAAGCAGAAGCTCTGCAGCACAATTCCCCTCGGGCTCCTGGCAGGTCAGCGCTCCACAGACCAGGAGCAAGGCAGCCTGCAGCAAACATGAGCTGGCCCAGGACAAGCCTGGCCTTCTGCTGCAGCTTCACCCTCCTGCAAAACCCACAGGCATTTCTTGCCCAGTCACTGCTGAATTTGTAGTTCTTTGTTTTTGCCAATGTTCTGTTTAAGCTTTGGCCCTACCAAACGCAGATTAAATGCATACCTACCTGCTGTTGCAAAGGTGTTCACAGATACTAAACATTGCATTTACCTCTATCCATTTTACACAGAAAATGGAAACCAGACCACATATTGGTTTAAAGACCTTGAATTAAAATGAAATTGTTACTATTAATTATATTATATGGATGGAGGCTGGGGGGTTGGAAAAATTTCTAATCTAGCACTTTAAGGAAATACGAACCTTGAATATCAAGGGTTGTTAGTGGCAGAAAAAAGTACATGCATACTTTTGTTTATAGCAAAAGAATCTGAGTACTGCTCTGATAATATATTTGGCTAATGGGAAGCGTGCAGCTGGACAAGCATTCAGCAGCTCAGCCATGCAGCCTGCTCCTCAGAGAGTCCCTTGCCCTTGGCAATGAAAAAAAAAGATGCCTCTTTCTGGCTCTGAAGATGGGACTTGGTTTATTGACCAGAATAAACTTTTTCCTTCCTGTAAGCACAATAAATGACACATTCACAGAAAGCTAATGTTGGGTGTCTATAATGTATGGCAGTAGCAGCCCTATTATTGATGTAGTTATACTGGTAAAAAATGAACACATTATTATAGTTTTATGTTGCAATGGGAAGAGATTCAATTATGTTCATAAGCAATGCTGGAGTTGTATTCATAGCTCTGCCTGTTTGCCCCACTTTAAATACATCAAGAAAATTTTTTTTCAGTTGTCAGATTGCACAGAAATAAAGGCCACTCTCAAGGAGAATTCTTTGGAACAAAGTGCCATGTAATCCAAACATGTGGAAGCTGAAAAAATCCAGCAATATGCAGAGGTGAGAAGCATGTTTCATAAAGACATTATAATAAATTACATAATCTAAACATCAATCAGTTATTTTTAAGATAGACTTCTTACTTTGAAAAAATATCAGTTGAATTCAGCACAAGCAACCATTGTTAAATGAATACTTAACCCAGGTTAAGACAAGGCTCAAGTAACACCAGAATGGCAGTACCTACAACACCCTCTTGTTTCTGCTGTTCCATCCTTTTTATATCTGCTGGTTATAACTATGGTTACTAACAGAACCTACCACTAAATACCACACTTAGATGTGCCCTGTCGTGACTGTAATTGTATTTATTACATATTTCTTAAACATGCTCCCATTTTCTACAACAGAAATATTACATTTCTAAATTAAAATGATAGGAAGTGAAATAAAATAAAAATAAACTTTAAAGAAGGATGAAATATGTTACAAAGATGCTGTTAGAAAACCTAGCAGACTTGCTTTGTAAACATCTTGTAGGTAAGATGGCCAATTCCTTATGGCTCTGAGTACACAAGCTGTACATTTAATTAGTAACTTTCAGATTATTTTTATATGCCCACAGCCACATTTTCATAATCAGTTTCTAGGACTCTGATGGCAAATATGAGCACAAATCTATACTGAGCTTTCATATTTATGCACAAACACAAGGCTCCATGAATGTCAGGCTGGCAATCAGATTCACTTCTGGTTTGTGCTAAAAATTGCAAACTGTATAATGCGAAGAAAATTTGTCAGTTCACTTTAAGTTACCAAAATGCTGATGATCAAGTAGGAAAGACATTCAATGGTATATTTAATAAACTGCTTGTTACTGGTTTCTCAGGCAAAACTATTTTAAATTCAAATAAAGATCATTTGGCAGTTCACAGGAAACAAGAATCTGTGATGATGTGACACCTACAGCTTGCAATTTTCTAGGACACACATACTCACTGCATTACATCAGAGTAATTCTGATAGCTCTGCCCTTATCCTTTTTACACAAGTGATGAGGCATGCAAAACATCACTTTCTGAAGTCTATCTGAGCTTGTTACTTCAGGGAGAGAGATCCATTCACAGTTAAATCCTCTTACACAACACCATGGTTGGCATGCTGTTGTGGATACAAGGAGATCTGGAATAGCTGCAATAAGCATGGCATGAAATGTATCTCTGAAACATAATGGTGATATCAATAGAAGTTTTGTACCTGTCACACTAAACGTGCTTACAGGTTATTTTCAAATACAGGTAGTGTAATTAGAGTACATCAGAAATCTCAGCTGAGGTACAGTGCCATGAATAGGGAATAGCACAGAGCCATTCATCTTTTGGTCAGGCAAACCTCACTGAGAAAAAACAACTGCTGAAATCAGAGGAGCCTAAGATTTTCAGATTCTGGCTTTGTACAAATGATTATGGGTGTCACATTCACTCTTTGCAGAGCAGTAAACTGGCCACATTCAAATAATGACTAGCTTCGTTTATTTGACATGTAAAATACAATGGTATGTAATTTTTACAATTTGAATATCATGAGTCTGTATCACTTAAAATACCAAAGCATGGTTAATGTTACTTGTTTTTCAGAAGTTTCTTAAAATAATCCATATTGTTCAAGTATAATTTTTAAAGGCGGTATCATTGGTCTTGCTGTAAAACCTCATTATTAGGAAATGGAACAACTTTGGAAAGGAAGGTGCTCACAAAGCTGTGATTTTTACCCACATATTTGGTATTGCACACTTTCTTCTGACAGAAAGTTACAGTTTAGCTGGCAGAAACAGCTACTAAACAGCATTATGAATTATATATTTTAGAATAATTTAATTCTTACCAGCAATAGTTCTTTATTAAAAATTCATTAATTTAAAATCACCACAATTCACAACAAAATTATAAATAGTACCAAAAGTTTTTGGTGCTGTGTGCTTTTAAATAGTTAAGTTTCCCAGGGAACTGTATGTTTAAGAGATTGCTTGTAATTCAAAAGTATTTATAAGATCAGCCACAGAATGGCTGAGGTGGGCAGGTTGCCCTGAGATCACCTCATCCCAACACTGTTTAAAGCAGGATGAGCAGGAGCAGGTACCTCAGGGCTACAATCACTCAGGTTTTGAATATGTCTAAGCATGGTGATTCCACAACCTCTCTGAGCAACCCATGCCATTGTTTGACCACTCTCACAATAAGTAAAGCTTTTCTCAAGTTTAAACAGAATTTTTCATGGTTTATCCACTGCTTCTAGTCCTTTCACAGGACACCAATGGGAAGAGCCTGGGTCCATCTTCTTTACTCTGCCCCATCAAGTATTTATACACATTGGTAAGATCCTTCCTGAGCCTTCTCTTCCCCAGGCTGAACATTTCCAGTTTCTCTCATCAGATCTCAGATGCTCCACACCTTTCACTACCTTTATGATCTTTTTCTGGAATCATTCCTGCATGTACCTATCTCTTTTCTGATGGGGAGCCCAGAATTAAGCTGTCATTTGGGGGTGGTTTTTGTAAAAGTACAAATACAAATTTTAATGTAGAAGTTTGAACTGAAATGTTATTGTTGACATTTGAAATTCAGGTAAGAATAGCAATGCAATTCTTCTATTAACTGTAACTGTACATTTAGAAATATAGTATGTATTAGAGTCATCTTCCACAGCTCATAGAATACATAACTCCTTGTTCTGTGAGTAGTCATCTATGCCTAATGAAGACCATAATTGCCTCATACAGATGGGCTATAGCCCAAATATCCACCTAAAGAATTAGCTGGAAGATTAATACTTCTATGACTTCATCTCAGGCAGGTTACAGCTATCCAACATGTGATAAAGTTTTGCAGCTGATCCATACTGAATGCTTCTGACAGATGAACAAACACACTCTAGCCAAGAATCCTTTTCCAGTACTACTGAACAAATAATGTGTGCTTGCCCTGTTGAAAACTGGGTGCTGAATCTCCAGATCAGTGTTTTTCTCCTAGCTCTGTGTGCCAGAACATCCATGCATTGCTGGAAAGCTGGAGTCTTTTAACCAAGTTTAGTCTGGTTTGTGTCGCCAGTACCTCAATGCCTATGCCAAGTAGTAGAGCTAATTGACTGGTAGCTCTGCTGAGATTAGGAGTGGAAGAAATTTCTCTCCTGGACTTCACACTATCTATAGATAAGCAGCAGAAGCAGGGCTCAAACATGCCATAACATTGAGCCTGCAAGAGAGGAGGAACCAAGTAATTACAGACCCTCAGCTTCAACAAGGTCATCTTGTTCTCAAACAACACATTATCTCATTCTATTTTCTTTGAACAGGAAGAAAAATTAACAAAATTTTGACCTCTTTATATTTCTGATAATCACCATGGCTGAAGAGCAACCACAGTGGATTTGAGAGGCTTTGGACTGAAATACAAAATTAAAATAGCTACTCCTAAAATTTATTAATGCCCATTGTATCCTGGCATTCATAGAAATATTCACTCAAAGGTGTTGAGAGAAGCCATCTTTAAACAAACAGCTCAGCAGAAAATATCACATGGATCTCCACTCCCTAACACAAAGGTCATAATCTGGGTTCCTCAGCTGGCTGTCGCTGGAAAGACTGCTGTGCCAGGACATCATATGAGCTCACATCATGCCACAGTTATTTCAATTTGAAGTGCTGTGTGCTATGTCTCCTAGCATACATGTGCCTTAAAGTAAGCATCAATTCCTGTGAGGAAGAGGAAATGTAAATCAATTATAGAAATAATGATAGGGGCTAATAAGATTCAAATAAGAATAAAAAACTCTGAATGCATTGAAATAATGTCAAATGGTAGGTGAATACCTCTTTATACTGTAGGAACTGTATAAGTATTTAAAAGGATGAAAATATGTTAACAATGAGGGAACAGCTTTTTTTGAAGTAATGAAATGGACAGAAATGAAAAAATAAAACCTGAGGCACTGCAGAATGGGACACAACTGGGAGTTATAGAATAAGATACTATTTTACTATGCTGTAGTTAGGAGGGCTTTGCAACAAATGGGGAATATCTTAATTCCTATTGATGTTCACCAGAACTGAGCCATCAACAGTATTACACCACAAAACTCACCTTGTGAAGTTGTGGGGACAACATTATTCCAGATGATTCAGAGCAAAAGGAGGAAATGAATCCTATAAACATTTATATGTATGAATAACTGTTCTCCCAGGGTTGTCCCACTGATTTCAGTATGCCTATTATATAAGTGAACTGATGTGTATATAAGTGTTTGTAGGGATTAACATTTAATGAAGACTAAAATTTTCTAATGGCTGCTTATAACTCCATCCAGTTGATACAACTGCCAGGACCTGCTGGGGTGAAGGAAAATGCCAGCTACACTGCTTTTCTGTGATTACTCTCACTTATAAAAGGAGCTGTGGGAAGGAGGAGACATGGGCAGCTCCAGTCTTCCCAGACAGGGAAGTTTGATACAAATCTCACAGCTGCTTTCTGCTGGGATAACGCAGCTGCTAAAAGACAGATGTAGACAAAATCTCAGCTGCACAGCCTGATATTAAAAAAAAAAAATACTCTGGAACTTTTTTGGTGCTTTCTGGGATGATGGAAAGAAGAAGCATCACTTTATACATTTTGGTATAAGCAACTAGTCAAACTTGCAAGATGCTTGAAAACATGTTGAAAGAGTTGTATGTAACAGTGCATTGAATTGCACTGTCAGGCACACACAGAAGATAAATGGATATGGTCTGGGCCTACAAATAGGGTTTCAAAGAATTGGCCCCCAGCTCTTCACTGGAGGTTCTTTGAACATGAGATTAATGCAGTGAACACAAATGCAGACAAGCATTTGGTTGTGTTTATAAATGCCCCATGGCTTCTCACTATGTCTATTATACAACTGGGGAAAGAATTAAAATATGAGTTAGCAGGAACCAAGCTATATTTTAGCAAGCTTACTCTGTTGTTGATAAGCAAGTTCAAGTAGCATTTAATTAAGTGCAGCTGATTTTAACAGGTCAAAATCAGTTATTGGGAAGACGTAAACTGCTGTAGCTACACTGCTATACACGTGTCAACATTTTCAGTTTCAGATAATTTCTAAGTCTAGTGCCTTGGTATCTTTGAAAAGCAGCCAGTAGGTTTAGCTATGCCCAGCTGTACCAGACCCTGAGCCCAAAAACCAGCTTTGCACAGTAAAAGCATGCGGCTTTAAGCACAACTGGATTTTGTACTTTTCTCATTTGGGTCATGCCATTTTAATAATGCAGAGTCAGTGCTACATAGAATTGCTTTTTAAGACAGGATGTACCTAAAAAAATAATGTGATGCCCAATTGCAGTGATAAAACAATAATCACAGGAATGTCTCTGACCTCATGCTACTCTTACTAACAAATACTCCTTTAATAGTGGTGAATTAATGGTATTGAGCCCTGTGCAATCCGACATGCAGCCTGTGAGATGACAGTGCTCAGACAGAAATATTCCACCTCCATCAAGTTAGCCAGCTCCTATTATAGCACGGGTGTCAAACCATGCTGCTGAACAAGCTTTGGCAGCTATCATGCCAGCTTCCCAAGTGAATGAATCACAGCAGTAACGGGTGATTGAACAGGCCTATATACAGTGGGACTCCTTATTTTCTTTCAGCTTCACACTTCAAATCAATTGCAGCAATGCTCAGGTAAAATAACACTGAAAACTGGGTTCTGTTTCTTTCAATGCCACCCCCAACCTGATCTTCTATGAGAACAACGAAACTGATGATGGAGGAATCTGCATATGCCCAGGTAGAAATACATCTTGGTATTTTATTTGGACTCTGGAGATGCTAGTTGCAATGTCTACTGCTGCGTCTCGCCCTCAAATCCCCGGCTATCTGGGCGAGTCGGGCAGAAAGAAGGAGCTTCTCCTTGGACCCCGGGGGGCTCTGAGAAGCTCCCTTGTGAGTCCAAAGACGAGCTGGTCCCACAAGCAATGAAAGGAGGCACTCTTCGTCTCAGGAATAATTCCGAAGTTTAATGAAAGCCTGTAGAGATTCCAGGCCACATCTGTCCTCGAAGGACATCCAGACACAGAGGGGTTCTCCCTGCCGGAGCAGCCAGATATGGGGGGTGGGAAACCCGAGTAGCCAATGGAAGGACATGGGGGTGGCTCTCTGGGGCAAGGGCTCAGAGTGACCACTGGGGAAGGGGGTAGGGGAGGAGCCCCGAGCCAGGGCCCAGTTACCTGGTGACCCTGACAGAAGGCTCTGGACAAAGGGGAAGGGTCACAGGGTGATGGACACATCACCCGGGAGGAGACAGGGGGATGGGTCAGGCATTTTGGGGTTTGATGGACATACAGGCACTGATGGGAAACCTGGGATGAACCAAACGGATACATGGAGGGGGATATGGAGGGACAAACCATTATGAGGGGATATACAGTGCAACACAACTCCACAGTCTTCATAAGAAATGGTGTCAGGATGTGTTCTAGATATTAAATGCATGTATTGTTCATGTTTTACTCTTCATTGCATTGCAGAAGAGCATTTCTAATCTATGACCAAGAAAAATAGAATATTCTGTGTTCAGCACATTTTACTAAATCTAGAATAACTATACCTAGCAGGCTGTTTTCTAATGTCTGATTACCTTTGCTTTTACTTTTAAATAACTTTTATTAGAATTAAAATAAATAACTTATTTGAAGGAAAAACTAATTGTACAATGTTAGTTTTGTTAAGAATTTGAATGTTTTTTTGCATGTAGTTCACACAGTGAAGAAAAATCTGATTATTGGATTTCATTTGCTAAAATTTCATTTACATGACTTAGGAAAACCCAAAACAAAGTTATGCCTTATTCTGTGCAATATTCATGATGTGAAAAAAAAAATTTGGAAGTTTGGCCTTGTGACAGGTACCAGGAGAAAAATTTTCAAATATATTCTTATAACATATTTATTTACTTACAAGGACCAAATATTTCTTTGTCTAGATTAGGATTTTTTTGTATAGAGAAAATACCTGGAGAAATGTCAGATGGCAAAAGCACACCTGCATGTACAACTGTGTCTGATACCTGTGATGACTTGAGGAGGAAGGAACAACAGCATATATGCCCCAGGAATCGTTAGAAATTTCATGGGTACTTGCAGTAGAAATTTGAAAATGCTATTTCAAAGATATATTTTTGTTATTAGGATGCTATTGCCATGTCAAGTTTCTATTGCAAGTTTTAGACTGCTACTCTAATAAAAGGCATGTTGCTAGAATAAAAAGTAATTCCAAAGCAATTGCAGCATCTGCTAAATTATAAAGCCAGATGTTTCCTGAGGAAAAAGAAGAAAATTCTAAAACTTCTGAAGACAGAAGTTAAACTGAAATAATCTTGTCTATTTTGACAGTTACTTATTTCCTGGTTTGTTTTTTTTTAACCTGGAATTTTGGAGTAATGATTTTGCCACATCAGACAATAAAATCAATTCCTAACATTTTAAGTCAATTTTCTTACAGACAGGTGCTACTTATTGTGATGTGTATTTTAACCTTGTGACTTCTGTTCCAGTAGTAGAACCAGAGTGAACAATTTCATTTATCAATTTCCATGCACCTTTGAAATATTGATTGTTTAGACTCAGAAACTGGTAGTCAAGAAGTCTTTGAAATACAATGATATTCCTTAAAATAAGCAAAAAATAATTAAATTTTTTTTTGCATATCAATTTTTAAGACCTCTGTATTGCCTTGAAATTTTTTCTTTGCCAAATATTATCCCTATATAGGCTCTTATATCATCTGATGTTTCCTGTACTATCACCTCAAAATATTCCTGCATCTCTTAATTTCTTCCCAAGTTCTCCGTAAGGCCATTCATAAACTTCTCCTCTTACAATGTTCTCCTTTATGCCAGGAGCTATATTGCTCACCATGGTCAATTGCATATAAAAAAGCATCTCTGTATCAAATTTACAGCCTTGCTTTTCTTGGCTAGTATCTGTAGTTCTAGGACATTTTCTGTGATATACCACAAGAATGTGATGCAATGCAATATGCTGGGTTGTCCTAAAGGGAAAGGGGAAAATGTGTACAGGGAAGAGTTTCCTGGACCACCTTGTTTGAGAGGCTGCAGTGAACCCCAGTTTACTCCAGTAAATTATCTTAATATTTACACAAAGTAGTGGCAGTGGTCAATACCCATTCCTCCCTTTGCCAAGGGACCATGGGATGGCTCCACTTCCACAACATCACATCTATGGCAAAATGCAGTATCAGATTTAACAAAAACTCTGTGCTTCTAACAGACCACTCCATTGATTGTTTTGATAGAAGAAGCAAAGAAGCTGAAATATTTTGCCGTGATTGCTAAATACATCTTTGCCCTGCCAACAGCTGCAGAGATGGTGTGAGACAATGGTCCCTAACTGAAAAGAATGTTCAGATTCAAACTGTAACATTGGCTTTTTGTTATTTGTGATCATACTAAAAACACATGCATACTGTGAAGTAAGCAGCTTTACATTAGATAATATATGCTTTTTATGGAGATGACAACTAATTTATTAGGTTAGCACTTCAGAACTTTTGACCTTCAACTATGGTTTCTAGGTTTTGTTCACCATGACAGATTAGTGGGAATGTATTGTGTGTATCTGCCATTGGAACTGCTTTACAGTCTTGGGCTCAAGTACTCAAGCAAAAGTCTTCAACATGATAAATACTGCATTTTTCCATTACATGAGGTATCTTTAATAATTCTTGACATAAATCCTGAATGTCTTGATGTTTCAATATCATGATCATCAGGGTCATGGTGATTTGGGTATCTTTCTTGACCTATTGAAAACAGTCTAAGTGGCTTCCTGCATAATGACATTTATCTGGTCCTGGATTTTAAACCATGCATTCATTAAGATGATAAATAGTAGATAGTATTAAAATGATACAGTAGAAGTATATCTTGCATTTCAGCCTAAAAAAACCTATTTTATTTCAAAAGGACTGTTGAATTCGTTTCCTAAACTTCAACAGAGAGGTGGACAACTTTATTTCATGAAGAGTGACTTTACAGCTGAATTTTGGTGTCAGACTAGAAAGGTGCAAATTTCTTGAGCTAATGAAGAAACTGGTGCAAAAATGCAGAATCTAGAATTGATTCTAGTCCAAGCTCAAATTTCACCCATCAGAAGTAACGCGTGTGCTTTGTGTGCGCATTACTGACGCCAGGGTTTGTTGCTGTGCTTCCAGTCCCGTAACACACAGGGTGACGCTCCCTCTCACCGACCCCAACAATTAAACGACCCGTGGCACTTTTCTGCCTTTGTCGGGAGTTAATATTGATATTGATATTCCAGGCAACCTTAAGTTCAGGTTGCTGTATTTTTCTCGCTGTATTTCCAGCCGGATAACGTGGCCCCAGTTCTCTGTCCAAGGCTGATAACCAGTACTGCTGGAGGGTTTAAAAAAGCCCAGGTTCATAAATTCAAACAAGTTACTCTGTGAGCAGCAGAGGATAAAAGATAGAAGGTTATTCTTCCATGCACGCCCCAAAGGGGACCTCAAGGGTCTTTCACGCCCTCCCCCTCCTTGGAGCCGGCCGCAGTCGCTGGACTTCGGGCCGGTACGGCTGCAGGCAGCGGGCACCTGCTGAAGGAAACCACCTTCCCCTCAGCAGTAAGACTTTTCTTCTCGCTGTGTGCGGGCGGTGTGGGAGCGAGCAGCGGCAGGGACGGCGGCACCCGCAGCGAGCAGCCGCAGGCAGCACCCGGCAGCTCCTCCGCCGGGGGCGGCAGCGCCCGCCGCGCCCCCATCGCCGCCCCGCCTCGGGATAAACGCGGCCCCTCGCGGGGAGAGCGGACATGTAACTTCCACAGTGCCGGAGGGAAGCGCCGCTGTCCCACAGCCTGTCCCGACCCCGCGGCGAGAGGGGAAACCAGCACCAGGAGCCGCCCCTCGCCCGGCCGCGGCGGAGCGGGCGCCTCTGGCGCGGCCGGTCCCTCCTGGCGCGCCGTAGCGATGCTGCCGGCGCCGCTGCCGTCGGAGGCTGTTCCCAAGATGGCGGCCGCGCGGGCGGCTCCGCGCGGCCGCGCTCCTGCAGCCGGCTAGGGACCCGCTGCCCTCCTCCTGCTGCTCCTGCTCCGCGCTGCGCCCCCGCTCCGCGCACTGGGGCCCGCCGCCATGCCGGCCCCGGTGCATGCATGAGAGACGCCGCCGAGCTGGTTTGTGCCGCCGCCGCCATGGAGGAGCCGCCGCCGTCGCCGCCGGGGAGGTCAGTACCCAACGCTGCCTCACCGCGAGCTCCGTGCAGGGAGTGATGCCGGGCGGGGCTGCGAGCGCCGGAGCCGGGGTGCGCGCTGTGCCTCCCGGCCCCTCCGTTCTGCAGAACTTGCGGCTGCTGCTGCTTCAGCGCTTCTGCAGAGCGCCGCGGAGCGAGACGGTGCTTCGATAAGAAATCTCTAGTGGCTGCGGTGGGTAAGGCAGTGCTTTGTGGGCGCTTTGCAATTAAAAGCAAATGGTTTCCTTCGCCCCCAGCCTCGCAGCAGTGCAAGCGCCCGGCTCTCGGAGGCTGCCGAGCGGAGCGGGAGTAGCAGCTGGAGCCCTCGGGAGGCTGGCGGAGCGTGACCTGTGCTCCTTGACTTGTGAGCTGCAGCGATAAAAGCGCTGCTCTCCTGGAAGGCTTTCTCGTGTTTATGGCAACCGTGATTAAGATCGGGTTCTCTCTGGCGTGCCGGTAAAACGGCAGGGTCGTGGAGTATCGCTGCTGGCAACGTTGCAATCCATAGTTGTAAGAACATAGGGTTAAAAAAAAAAACAACCCAAAAACAAACCAAAAAGCGTTCACAAAGAAGTGTTGTGATGCCTCAAAGCTTTCTGTAACTGCT
This sequence comes from Chloebia gouldiae, assembly GCA_003676055.1. Classification (NCBI taxonomy): domain Eukaryota; kingdom Metazoa; phylum Chordata; class Aves; order Passeriformes; family Passeridae; genus Chloebia; species Chloebia gouldiae. Next base: position 3,107,004 of record QUSF01000038.1, read on the forward strand.
GTCACCTCCTGAATGTGCTGACCTGTAGATTGGCTTTTTGTGACTCTCCATCTGTGCTCGGCTGAGAGATGGAGATGCAAATTACTTTATAGTTCAGTTTTTCCAGATGGCTGCAGAAGTATTGCATAAGTCCAAGTTATTAATTCCATGACAATTATTTCTCATTTTTAAATAACATCCTGTTGATGCACTTCACTTCTCTCTAGGAGGCATTCAGGAAACGTTTTTAAAACGCTTGTGTGATCAGTTAGTACTGTAATGTAGTAGTCGGGTGCATTGTGTTCCAGGTGTGCTGTGCAAAATATCTGTTGTCGTGTTGCTGAGATAGTTCTTGTGTATTGTGAGCTGTTGTTTTTTACTGATGGAATAAAAGGGAAGTGGTGATGTGCTCCTGTGTAGGTCAAGGCTATGGGGTTGAACAGTGCCTTTGAGTTTTTATTAATGTGTTTTTCTGTCATGCCAAAATCAGAATATATATAAAATTAGTAAGATTTAGAAGAAATATTATGAAATATAAATGCTATAGGGCAACTGAAATAGTAAGCTTCTAAATTCCTTTTTAAAGGACTCTTCAAAGACTAATACTGCAGGTTAAGCAGAAAATGATTTAAAATAAAGTTCGTACAATGGCACGACCCTAGACCTGGGCTGTCTTCTGTAGAAGAGTAATCTTCTGAGCCTGAATGGAAAACACCCAGGCATTTCCTGTGCAGGGCCATTTCTGACCTCTGCTGGATTCTGCTTATTACAGGACAGTTTATATGAGTCGGATGTGGGTGTGGATAATGTGGTGACAACTTTACCCAGCAAATGAAAATTGAATTAGCTATTTCAGAGTGAGCTGGTAGGTGGGAAGGGGATGTCTCAGAACAATTAGGTAGCCTTAATTTGTGTAGGGTAATGCATGTACTCCGTCCACTGTGATTCACTTCTGCATGTACTTTGTGTCCCAAGTTCACACCTGCTTCTCTGGCTTTATGCAGCACTTGCTTTAACTTAAATGTAATACAAGTAAAGTATCTGATTTTCTTTTGGTTTAAATTTTGGAGCCATCATTAGGTGTTTATTCTTAGGGCTGTGAGGTCAGAATCTTGTTGAAATCAGTTTATTTTGCACAGCCTTGGGCATTGAAGTCCATTTGATGGCAGATCACTTTTAATCCTGTTTGTAGAGTATGAATGTGTTCTTATGATAAAGAGTTCTGGCTAGTACTAAAGTGCATTGCTATAATGCATTCTCTTTAAGTTAACTTTAGTTCTGGTGGGGAAGTATTCAGTCATTCTGAATTAGCAATACACCTACATTTGTTTAATAAACAAAACTTACTGATTTGTTGTTTTGAGACTGCCTGATGTGAGAAGTCTGCTTGTCTTTGTTTGAGGAGTCTGTCTCTTGTTAGAATATAAATGCAATGGTAAATTTTGTAACTGAAGGCAAACATAAAATATATTTTTTTTTTAATCACACAGTCCTTTGTCAAAAGATTTTGATTGTGAAGCCCTCTCCAAAACCACTCTGTTTTTCCCAGGTCTTCCTTTCATTCGTGAAACACACTTTGGTGGGGGTAGAGAGGAGAGACAGCTCTAAACTGAAAAATGCTCAGGGAAGCTACGAGCAGATGTTGATTTTTAGGTTGAATTGCACTTTGACCCTGGATAGCATGCAGTGGTTATGGATAAGTGAAAAGGTACTACTGAAAGGTTTAGTGAAGAATTCACATTTAAGTATCAATCCTTAAAACAAGAGGAAAGTTTTCAAGCTAAAATGTTTCCACTTAGATAATTTAGAATGCTAATTAAAATGGATGTGTTTGGTGCTTCTTGATCATTACCCATAGGCCTTATATTTCCCAAGCCCAATTTTAGGCTTTCCCAGGAATTTTCTGGCACAAAATCCACTATAGAGAAAAATGAGGTCTGAAGCATGTCCTTTGTTGGAACTTTGTCCTTTGTTTGGGGGCACTACAAAGGCATGAAGAGTCATAGGGCTACCCTGACTTGTGCCTTGGTTGCTTGTAGCCCTCTTTTCTCCTAGCACACATCTAGTGCAAGGGGTGAAGGAAGGATCAAGGCTGTGAATAAGGTGGGACAGAATTGTGAATTATGTGGAGGCTTCCTCCTTGCTGGAGAACTTGTTAGTAGTCTATCAGATTTGTTGTCTCTAGGATGACAGTGAATTGGGGCTGTCAGTCTACAGCATCTGTGGTTTGGGGGAAGCCTGAGGTTATGTCATGAATTGTGCTCAACATATTTTCCTGCTTGCCAGACTATCTGTATGGCTGATAGTATATGAGCAGTGAAAGAGTTTATTTTATTAACTTAAGATCATACCTTCAGTGGGAAAAATTATTTAAGTATATAGATCTTTGCCATAGTTTTTTTTTTTTTCTCCATGTATTTAAATGAGGTAAGATGTACTCTATATTCTACATGTATTGCATTTTCTTGTTTACATCTGCAAGACCGGAATGAATGACTGATTGCTCCACCTACGCACAAACACACATGAAGTGCTCGTTGAGATGTCTTTGGCATTTGTAGCAGTAAGGATTAGTCTGTGTTGTGTGGCTGCTTGGATTGTTTTTATGTCTGTTAATTAGTGCTGTCTCTGTCAAGGTTGGTTTTGCTATTATGTAAGGTAGTGATACTGACCTTTGTGGAATGCAAACTGTGCTGTGATGAAAACAAATTGCTGAATTTAAAGGAAAGCATAAAGAATATGCAGTAATTCTTACTTCAGGGAGCTAATTGGGATTTTTAGAGGCTTATAAAGATTTGACTTCCATGACAACCACATTTCTTAAATTGCATATAAACCATTCTTTTAAACTGCAGCTAAAATACATTTAGAAGACAATTTTTCATAGTACCAGCTGTTAGTCAATAGTGTGTTGACCTCTGTCAGTACAGGAATCTCAGCTCATTTCTTCAGTTGTGTGGTTGGATTTGCTGTTGTCTACAACATTTATATTTGCAAAACTGTTACTTTCCTTCAGTTTTATTCTTCTTTCAGATGTTAACTGCACTGATGCTACGTTTAGTCTGTAATTTATTAATTAAATAATTTTTGAATAAAAAAAAATAACTTAGAAGCTTATTTATTTAAAGAGTTGACAAGAGTCACATGCTCACTCTTGGCTTACTGCAAACATAAAGCCAAATGAAAATCTTTAACATCTGAATTTGAGTGTTACTGAATTGTCAAATGTCCAGTCCAAGCTATATGTAAAGTCACATGAATTTATCATGAAACTAAATCAGAGGTTTATTCTGGAGCCAGACAAGATAGACTGTAACTATTGTGCTGATGAATGTCTCCTGCAGTCTTTGGCTAGAAGGAGGAAATTAGTTCTGTTCTGTCTGTGTCCTGCTGATATTCAGTGGTACTGAGTACCATGTGTTGCTTTTTAATGTGGCATGAATATATGGTTTATTCTGCCCTCGGCTTACTTGTGCTGCTGGTTTACTTGCTGTTGCTTTTCCTGAGAGTAGTATTTGTAAAGATTTTTACCATTTTGGCTGTAGAACATCCATTCAGTAAGTGATAACAAGGCCACAGTCACACATGCCTCGTTTACTTTGCTTCACTCTCTCTGTAGAACTCTCTGTGGGTGTGACCACTGAGCTTTTGGGATGCTCCAAATAGTGCAGAGGACTGAAGTCCCATTGCATTACATGGATTTTCCAAACGTCAAGAAAAGAAGTCCAGCATACCGTGCTCAGACAGCAGCTTCCATTGAAAACCTATTTAACTTTTAATGCTTCACCTTCAGGGTCCTTGTAGGCTTTGACTTTGTCTAAATGATGAACTCAAACTTTGGGATCATAACCAGTTGTTAGTTTTTTCTTATCTGGGAATGGAACTTTCTGCCAGAAGAGTAGTGTGTGTGGGAGAGTGGGGGAAGTTCTTTTTTTCTTTTATCACAGGTCTGTGCAAATCCCAGTTTATAACTTTTTTATATGATATATTTGTAGTTGAACATAGCAACTTAACACTCTTTTCCCAGTAGTATGTAACTTTTTTTGGTGTAGTTTAAGTTTTCCAGAAAATCCATGCAGGTGTGTTAGTACAGATTTTTCATAAGTAGTTCTTAATTAAGTCTTCTTGACTGTATTGGTGTGTGTCTTGAGACCTTGGGATCTGATCTCTGCAGGTGCCAAGAACTTAATTATTGCAGCACTTACCCTTTGGATTGATACTGTACTATGTAGTACTCAAACATCATTAGTGAGGAAAGCATATTTCAGAAATTCTTCCTTAAAAAAACAAAAACCAAACCAGTTCAAATTCCCACATATGAGCTAGGATATAGTTGAAGTTGAAAAAGTAGTACTAATGGAGAACCATGGAGTCTAGAATCAATGAATATTTTAACATTAGTTGTTAAGTGAAGAGAGCTGGATACTAACTGGGCTGGGTAAAGCTCTCTTAGCTCCTGTTTCTACAGTTCTAACCTTTGATCCATTTGCAGCCTCACTGGGCAGGCTTAAATGTGGATGTGGAAACCTAACAAACCCATCAACACTTTCACACTTTATTGCACATTATAGAGCAAGGGTACGATTAAATAGGCTTTTTTTTTCTTTTGTAATAAAATATGGCATAGTTTTAATCAAATAATCTATTCAGGGCAAGCTCAGAAATGAATCTGCTGTAAATACGGTAGATTCTGTAAATACTGGAAATTCATGGTTCAGATTTGTATGAAAACTTATAATAATCCAAGATGGAAAAATTCGTTAAGCCTTCTCTGTTTTCAAATTTGTTAGTAAAAAAGAACAGAAAGTTCTGAGTATTTTTTTTCTGAGATGAGAACATGAAGATCTGCCAAAACTTTTATAAGAACTCTATTTTATTAATTTTTTATACTTATTTCTGGTTGGCATAACTTGCAGAAGAAAAATTACTTCCTTAGATCATTTAAATATGTCTTAGTAGTGCTTATCACTACTTGCTATAAAAAGATAAGATGATTACTACTTTGCATTCTGCTTAATTTATTCTTGAATCAATGTTTGCCAGTTTCTTCTTCTGAGGTTTACCATCTTTCTAATCAGCCAAAAGGTGCTTCAATACTTCACCACTCTTTCAATAACTTTTGTTAGATTTTTCTGTAACATTGTCTTTTTTGTTTGTAAGTACAGTAAGCACATTTAGAAGCTTCTGCCCAGGAATAGAGGAGCATTTTGGGATAAGTGCCAAAGTAGTAGTAATTTGCAGAATTGACTCTGGTGGCTTCCAGATCTTGAGAAGGAGAAAATTGTGTTAAATTTTTTCTGTTAAACTAAAATTTGATAGTAAGTACATTTGTGCTCTAAGGACATTTGTGAGGCCCAGTCAGACATGTGCTTGAGGTCTACTCTAGAAATGAAGTGTGTTCACACTTGCTGGGTCCTTCCATTTTCATTAAATTGTGAGTTACCAGGCAGGAAAAGTTGTTGCTGGGAATCAATTAGAGCGTAACTGTTTAGCTCAAAGCTGTACATTAGTCTTTTCCCAAGTAATGCCTTTTGTCTTCGGTTTCTGGAGAAACAGTGGTGGTTTTCTCACAGTGAAGTCTGACTCCAAACCACTGTTTGTGTTGCAGCAGAAATATTTGCTTTATATTGCTTCTTCAGCTGATGTTGAATTTATTGTACTTGTTTCTTAACTGTTAGCAGGGTTGTTGTAGTGTAAACCTGTAGTTTGAAGTGGGTGGCATGGGTTTCATAGCAGCCTTGAGTGTTCATATTTTTGCAGCCCTGCCAAAGCTTATTTGTCAAAGAGAAACAAAGTGTAAATTGTGAACAAAGCAGGGCTTTCCAAGGACTTCTGTTACATCCTGACAATTCACTAATGAAGTTTTAGTGTTTCTGTCATTATTCCTATGTTCACAATCCCTTGTTCATAGGTTAATTTATAAGAAAGCTACTGGAATTATGTAATCAATCAGTTCTTGATGGTTACACCTGTATCACCTTAAGCATTTTCCTGCCCAAGTATTTTGCTTTTATTGTTGCTGCAAGTAAAAATCTGCATTAGTTTTGTGTCTGACTTAGCTAAAAATTACTGTTCTCATCTCCTAACATCCCTCGCTTGCTCTCCCTCAATTAGGAATGTCTGCCACATGAAACTTTCTAGTGTGACATTAACTACATTTAGCTGCCTAATCAAAATTAAAGTGGCTGAAGTCATAAAAATCCTACTAACAAAGGCATTCCAGTTAAGCTGGATTTTTTCTGTCAGCACCAGTGAAGAGCCAGGGTTGGTACTTTAAGTTATACCTGTGCATCTTGGGTGCTGGTGACTTGTGGGAAAGTGTCTGGAAAGCAGACGGGACAGACAGTCCTGTAAAATTGCTTCATGTGCAGCCAGAAGAGAGTGACTGAGGACATGATTTCACTTAGCACTCAGCAGGTTGCCTTCTTTACCCTGGTGTCTCTACTAGAGAATACCAGGCTCAGGAAGGATGTAATGGAGGATCTTGGCTGTCGCGTGGCTGTGGGGTTTTTGCTCATGGGTATTGATCTGACAGGTAAATGATGCACCAGAAAACCAGTGGGTTTCTTCACTGTCAGGTTGGTGATTGAGTTCATATGATGTTGCCTTCTGTGCAGAAGGGATGGCATAGGGGGCAGGGATGTGCAACCTGGGAAGCAAAAGGTGCACTGGAACAGGTTCCCCTTCTTACTAATGTGACTGTAGTGTTGGTAATTTCTGAGGGTCTTCACTCTAAAAAGTTGTGTGAATAGCATTACATTTCATACTTGATAATTTTTTTTATTATTACTTCATTTTTTTTGTGGTCTTACAGTCTGCTGTAAGCTGTTTCAATGCAAACTTAGATTCTATAGGATTTGTATATGTAGACATACTAGATGAAAGATGCAAGTTCTTTTTTGCATTTTGTGTCAGGAGAAAATAGTAGAATTACTATCTGTTATGAATAAATTCTTTGCTCTCCTTTACTCCTGTCCATGTATCAGATTTTTCTCCGCAGTATGCTGGTTGTTCATTTCTAGGCTGCAGAGATAAATGATCACGTATTCTGCCATCCCCTGATTCCTCTGTGAGAAAAAAATTGTAGCTATGTAAAACTGAATTTGAATTCAAATATTTATTAAAACTGAAATTTTTATGCTGGTACTGTATCTTCTTTAAAACATAATTTGAAATTGAAATTTCTTTCCCGTAAGTGCTGTGCCACACTTAAACAGGGTGCATAAAGCAAAAAAAATACAGCTTCATTTGTATATACTGTGTGCAAATTCCTGCTGTGCTGTAATAAAAAATGTAATTAAAAAAACCCAACAAGATCTTTTCCTTGCTTTCTACTGAAGACTTCCTTTTGCTGAACTTAGGGCAGTTTACAGTAAATGCAGTAGCCTCAAACACTACATTTTTGTATTCACATGTGTAGCAGATCTTTGAAAATACCTTATCCAAAGATGGATTTTTAGTTGCTTCTGCTTTTGGTTAAGCAACCTTTCAGAATCATGTCCATTTATTAAAGCTTCTCTCAGAACATAATGTTTAGAAAGTGGTTAAAATATAGGGGTGCATGATGCTTTCCTAACATTGGAATGTAACACTATGTGTTTACACCAGGTAACTGTCCTGTACTGTAGCAGAACTTCAGGCTTTTCCATCTTGTTTCATGATTAGGTTGTCTAAACCTCAGTCTTTGATACCCAAGGTGCTACTGATTGTTTAGTGAAGTTCCTTCCTTGTGTTGTTGGTCCAGGACTACTATTACATTCTCTTCTGCAAAAAAATGAAACCTATTACTGCCCCAAAGAAACTGGAGCTTCCAGTTTTGTTGTGTGTGGTGTTTAGCAGCATCAACTGAGTACTTTATAGTTTTTTTTTTGTTTTAACAGGTGCAAAGGTGGGTACATAAAAATTCTGTTTGGTTTTTGCATTACCAGCAACTGTTGGGTGATAACAGTTCTTGTCAGAATACTGTTTGAAATAGGCTGGTTGCAACTACCTTAACATTAACAAGATGTGTTTGGCAGTGTGTAGTGCCTGTGTTTTCTGCTGCTTTTGCTAACTGGGAATGTGCATTACTAAGAACAGACTAATGTAGCTTTGTCTTCCTCCATTAATTATTGAGCTGAATCTGAGTTAAGGAGTATATATTTGAAAAACAGACACTTTGCTTTTAAAACAAAGCCACTGAATGTCAAGAGCTGGTACTTGGTAATTTGGTGCTGGACCCTGTAAAGATAATTGCAGGTCTTTATATGAAAAAGTGTCAGGGTAAGTAAGTAAGAAGTGTTGAGAAAGAGCCTTCCTGATTCCTGCATGGTGTGATGCCTTTGAAACTGCAGGAAGCTGCTTACATTAGCAGTGTCTGGAGTGCACAGCTTCCAAACAGCCCCACTCCAGTGGGCGATGATCCTGGCTCCTGTCTGGTAACTGCTTAACTCAAACTTGTTGCCATGTGCTTGTCATCCAGTCAATTGACCTGTATTGCTCTGATCCCCAACAAGCTTCTAACCTGCCTGTGGGATGATGAGCAATGGCTGAACCTGAGTTAATTATCTGAGTGCCTAATGTATTTGAACTCCTGCTTATGGCAAGGGTAGCTGATAGAAAGGAAGAGTAAAAAGATGTTTTCCCCATATAGCTGTCACAGTTTTTAGGATAATGGCTCATTATGTCTCATTAATGGCTGTTACAAACTTTGCAAGTTTGCATAATGCTTCAGGAAACTGCAAAATTTTGTACTGGTTAAAAATCGTATTCCTCAGTGTCACTTTAACCTAATTAATTGTAATGTTCCCATGTGATCCTGAGTGGTGTTTTCATTTGTTAATTTTTTTTTTATGATAAATGAATGTATTTTTCCAAAGGTTGTGGCCTTTAGCAGTAGTGGTGGTTACCAAACTTTTTGCTCCCTGCCCTGCTGCTTCAGATTTCATTGAAATTTGATTTCTGTCCCCTCTTCTACTTTTGTTTGCAGGCCTTTGAAAATCTAGAAGAATTATCTTGATTTTCATGACTGAGCTGGAGTTGTAGATACATTGCCATCACTTTTACTTAGTTAAAAAAAAATCCTGCTGTCATCTAGAAGTGCAAATTAAAGAAATTAGTATTCTTTCTTTTCAACTTCTGGTTGAAATGCACCCTGGTGTAACATATAGTAGTTACTCTCTGGAAACAGTCTTGGTTTGAGTTTTTTTGGTGCATTTCAGAGCTGTCAAGGTGTTTTGCTTTGGTTGTTGTTATTGCCATACTGCTCTTAAAACTTTCCCAATATTTGTGATTTATGCATCTTGGCTACAGTCTTTCTTAGGAGCATTTTCTTTCCAAGGAGCATTTTTCTCATTAAAATTGAGGCTGGGAACCTGTAAATAGAATATGAAAATTACGCTCTCTTCTAGTTTTCCTAGTAGGAATTTGGTTTAGGCTGCTATTGGCAAATAGTAACTGCATTTGTCACATTTCTGGCTTTCACTTTTTGTGTGTAAGCCTGATTAAGATTTGGATGGTTCTCACTGGCTGTGGGGGAGAAAACCTGCATATCTTGGTAGCAAAGAAGAATTTAGCCTTGATTAATGTTTCTCAACCCTGGTTGCAACAGTGTTTAGGAACCAACAATTCTCTCTAATAACCAACACTATAATCTGGTTTAGGTTTGCCAGCACTGCGTTTTAGAGATTGGCAGGTTTAATTAGTCTATGGTTTGTTCATGGCAGTAAATAACACACAAACATTGCAAATGCTGTCTTGGTAATCTGTAAAATTCATAACTGATTTTAATACTAGTGCTGCTACTGCAGATCATATATGTCTGCTGTTGTCTGGATTAGGAAAATAGATCCTAGCATGTCACAGCTGATGTAGCTGCTTTAGTTCAGACACTGAATATTTGGTGCATTGTTTTACCATAAGGCTTGCGCTGGTGAAACTGATTCCTTGTAATTGACACTGATTTGAGGTCTGAGTTGAGGTATAGGCTTTTCACACAAACCCTAAATTGAATATGTTGGATTTTTGAAACTTGCTTTGCAACCTGTGCTTTTCTCTCTCTAAGCAGACCAGCCAGCTTTTGTTAGATCATCTCACCAGCTGCTTACAAGACTGCTTCTGTTGTTATGAATGAGAGCATGATTGCTTGTTTTGTGATATGATTTCAAGTGCTGCATGTTTTGTGATGTTTGCTGTGCTTCTTATCAAAGAGAATCTTACTAAATTACCTAGCAGAAATAGCTGAACGTTAAGTAAGTCATACTGGATGCCACTGTATAGGTACGTATGCAATTCAGGTGTGAGGCTGGAGGGTAATTTAGGTACTTCTGGCACTCATGGTCTCTCACCAGACATAGAAACAAGCAAGGTAGTGTTGTATGCAGCTGTGCAGAAGGCTTTGTAAGCATGAATTTAGAAAGTTTCTTTATTGTATTCTCCTGAGCTGTCACCACCCCCCTGCACAACTCCCATTGGGTTTGACCTGTGGTGTGTTTAGGCTGGACACTGTCTCTATTGGTTTAACCTCTTGACCTACACTCCCTATAAAAACTGCGTCCAGACCTCCGTGCATCGCCATTTGTCCCGCCATTTGCGGAGTTCGAGAAATACATCTGTCTCTGGACTGAATACAAATGGCCTCTCTGTCTCTTTGTCCTGGGTTTAGTGGCATTCTCAGGGGGGTTCTGCCGTGTCTCAGTGAGCCAACTGCTGCCTGATAATCTCCATGGAGACTCAGGGCAGCCGTGTTTGTTGTTCTCCCGCCGGCTCCTGCGGGCGACTGCTGCGCCTGGGGCCACAGGGTGGGGACCATGTGGGAAAAAGCACAAGTGGCGCCCAATGTGCGGAATGCACGGCTGGTCCCTTCCAGAACGCTACAGATAGTGCGCTGACTTTGGGCTTTTTCGAACTATTTTTCCACCTTCGTTACCGCGGGAGATGCAGCCGCCGGTGCCGCTGTCGAGAAGCTGCCGGTGCACGGTGTCAGACCAGCGGGAAAAAGCCCTTCGATCACACCGTTCCTCCTGGATTCGGTTCGGCTGCCCTATCTCTGCTGAGAAATTGTGCAGATTTCTGACCGGCACGGCTCTCAGCAGATGAAGATGCAACTTTTCATACACCCTGGAAAACAGCTTTGGATCTGGGAACCCCTAATGCATTCTTTCTCTAACAGTCAGCGGTTTGGTAAGTCTCTACACTAGCGTGGAACGGACCCGGCTAAGAGGCTTTCTAGGGGGAGGCAGCCCGATTTCCCCCCCCCCCCCCCCCCCGAGGCAGGGGGGGAACACACAGCGTGCAGCCTGGGCAGGGTGCCGCTGCCGGCTCTTTAGACCTTCAGCTCTTTAGACCTTCTAAAGATTTTTTTCTTTGTGTTTTTTCCTGCAGTAGGTGGGTGAGACTTTGCTTGTGGTCAGAAATGGGTGTTCAGCTGTCCGTGCAGCAAAAAGAGATTTACAAGAAAGTAAGGGGAACCCTGCAAGAGGCAGGAGAAAGTTTTTCTAATAGTTTTCTGAAACAGTTTGTTAAATGGATGTCTTTAAGTTTCCCTAACATGTCAGCTCAGGAAGTGAAACAGAAAGAATTTTGGAGGCGTGTAGGAGTAGTTTTAACTGAAAGCACTAAGAAGGGAGATCCCTCAGTGAAAGAAGGCTTTATGAGATTATTTTTGTTAGTTTGTGACATTGTAAAAGAGGGCGCGAACAGACAAGACGTACAGGAGGCAAAAAAGAATTTATCAGTTTTACCTTCTCCCTTGCCGCCCCAGTCCCCCCGCTCCAAGAACACTGACCACACAGTTGGAATGTCAGTTTCTAACCCCTTTTCCAATCCCTCTCATGCAGTTCACAGTCCTAGTTGCTCACAAAAGTGCTTTACCCCTTCTAATCCTTTCTTACACCCCCCATGAGAAGTCTCGCCACAAGATGGTGGTGTCCATGTGGCGGGGACCCCTCTTCCATCCCAAGATGGCCAGTGCCTCACGGAGGGAGCTTCTTCCCAGAATCCCTTCCAGCCCTTCCCCACGTCAGCCCCAAATTCTTGTCCCAACCCCTTTTCCTCCCTTGCGGCTGTTGACCAAACCCACCCCAGGTGCTGTTGTAAGGCTTCACCTACAGCACCTCCCCTCGAGCCTGCATCACCCGCACCCGCCCCGTTCCCCACGGCGGCATCGACCTCAGCCACTCCCACACAAGCCACCACCCTCCAGCCACCGGACCCTGCCCGCTCATCTTCTGTTTCCCACGCCCAGCCCACAGCAACGTGAGGGGGGGAGGCTCTGGGCCCGGGAAACAGAAAGCAGCCAGTGATTCCAATCCCCTGTTCCTGGCTCCGGTCACCTACAATGCCAGAGGGCAGCACCCCAGATGGGAACCCCTTTCCTATGAATGCATAAGGGAGCTCTGCAAAACAAAACGTGAATTTGGAGAAAAAGGCGAATTTTTCAAAAGCATTTTAAAAGCAACTTTTAATTCTAATACCATGGTGTCTCTGACTTGAAGTGTTTCTTCAGTTGCCTACTCCCTCAATCAGAATATAAAATGTGGGAAAGGATTTGGAAAAGGTTATCAGGGGACCTTCTTCCAGAAATTTTGCAGAGTGCCGAATATGCCACAGATATAGAGGATGAAGAAATCACCTTAGACCATCTGGTGGGTGAGGGTGATTGGGCCAGGCTCAGAGGCAAGCAGCAGGGATCCCCAAATCAGTGTTAGACCTGACTAAGAATGCAGCAGAGCGAGCCTTCCTTAGCATGCCTTCTGAGGAACCCGTAATATCCTATATCGCTCTCAAGCAATCTGTTACAGAGCCATTCATGGATTTCATTGATTGGGTGAGAGCTTCTGTTGAAAAGCAGGTGGAAGGGCAAGAGCTACAAGACCAGCTCACATTAGACTGCTGCGCCCGGGGCCATAGCTGGGGGGGGGGGGGGGGCGTGGGAAAGAGCACAAGGTAGAATTATAGAATCATTTAGATTGAAAAAGACCTTTAAGATTGAGTCTGACTGTACAGTGATGTATTCAAGTCCACCAATAAACTATGTCCTGTAAGGGCCACATCTACAGATCTTTCAAATGCCTCCAGCAACAGTGACCAAAATAACTTAATGTTCTTTAAAGAATACTTAATATGGCTTGGTGGAGAGTTTTAATCATTAAGTTCTTCGAAGAGGTTGCTGACTTATAAACAGAAGGAAAAAAGTGCTTTCACTGGTCTTTCCTAATGAGGTAACTTGTCCTAGTTTAAAACTGCCTTGGAGACCTAACGTGAGTGCTTGCAGGATCTGTTCTGCCAGCTTCTGCAGGAGCATCAGCACCCCACCCTGTGCCTTGCCAGGCCAGTGAGATCACTGAAAAAATAAATGGCTCCATAAGCACTGGAACTAATGACTTCTGTTTTATGTGGTTTAGTCTCTTGTGGTTGATTTGTCTTTGGCAATATCAGAGGGGTGTTCTCTGCCTGAAGTGTTTTTTGCAGTAGAGCTGTTTGCAACCAGTCTCAGAAATAAAGCTCTTCTGGTGTCCAGAAGGATGTAAACTTGAATTCTACTTTCCCAGCTCTATGCTTGCAAGATCTGTTTCTCCTACTCATCCACCTATTTTCACAAGATCTGTAAGAACAATTGTAAGACTTTTTTTTGAACAGTGGGGGTTGGTTACATCAGATTGTGAAGATATAGTAGCAGTATGATGTCCCAAGGCAAGGAAAGCAGACTATAAGTATTGGTGATTTTGTGTGGTTGTCACTATGACCAGATTGTAGGGCACTCCTAAGACTCCAGGTGGTGCTGCGGAGCCACCTGGGTCGTTTTTATTGGGTAACCAATTGAGGTTATCTGCAGAAGTTGGTGGACTTGCTGCCTTCTCAAAGCTGAAGTAGTAGAGTGAGAAGAGTAAAGTGAAAAAAGTATTTCATGCACTGTTTCTGTGGCTTTGTAGAGAACATAACGGTTCTGCATGCTAAAGTATTTATTTCTGTTTATAGCTATAGGGCAAAAAAAAAGAACAGTATTTGTGTTTTGTTTTTGCTTTGTTAGCCTTACTGCTTTTCTACTAGCTGTCAATATTCTGACATATTTCTTGCTGCAGTAACTCAGACTCATTTCACTAGAGTATGAGTAACATTCCTTGTCTGCCCCTAAAATAGTAGCAAGTAAAATATAAATTGTGATTGGAATGAAATGGAAGTTATTGGATACTGATGCTATCTTGCGCTGATTTAGTTTGACTGTTTCATTGCCTCAGTGTCTTTTACTAGAGTCTAGAGTTACTGGGAGTTCTGTAGAGTTGTTATTTGCACACCTCCTTCAGAAATGAAGGAATAGAGGCAAACCATTTATTTTCTTTCTTTGAAAATGGTGAGTGTTCTTCGCCCTGATAGGTGTTAAAGCAAGAGAATTCTATGTATGGCACCACTGGGGAATGATAGTATTTATTTATGATCTTAATGGTATTAATATGCTTGATGTTAAAATCTGTAAAAAATACTTCCAGATCTCCTATACTAGATAAAAGTTTTGTGAAGGGTGGGAGAGTGATTTTTGAAGTTGACTTCGTGATACGAGGGGTTTAGGGGGTGGAGGATGGAAGGGAAGACCTCTGCTGTTGTCCCTGCTGTTGAGTAGATTGAATGTCTTGTGTTATGTTTGTGTGTTTGAACTTTTGTTTGTTTCATGCACATCTTAGTTTAGGCTTGCTGCAAGTTTTTTCTGAAAGAGATGCATATACCTGTATGTTTACATTGGGTTCTTCTAGTGACACTGCCTATACCATCCTCTTTATGCGTTGCCTATTATTTATTTAACTGGAAACTTATCCTTAGGGATATGAAAAAAACTGGGGTAAGTATACATGGATGTGACAATAAAATACAGAAGGTTGACTGTGGTTGGGATTAATGGATAAATTAGCTTTTTTAAATAGATATTGCAAGTAAAATTTCTTTATCTTAAATGTAATGGTTTATCTTGTTCTCTGCAGGAAAGAGTGCCAATCAGATGCTACTTCCAAGATCTCTGAATCTGACCCTGAGGAGTTATCAGATGAAGCAAGTGCTGACACCTTCTATGGCGCTTCTCCCCCTAGTACACCCCGCCAGATGAAGCGTATGTCAACAAAGCATCAGAAAAATAATGTCAGCAGACCAGTTGGCCGCTCCACTTTGAAAGGTAGGTGTGGTGTCTTGGCTTTTTTCCAAAAATGCCTCTTGTTACCTGGTGGAGGGGTTATACAGAAGGTGGAGCTGGATACTGAGGTACAGTGAAAGAACAGGAGGCAGCTGTCATGAACTGCAATAGGAGAAGCCTCTTAGGTATTAGAAGAAAAATTTTGCTGTTAGAGTGCTTCAACAATGAAGTTTACCAGAGGGATTGTTGGCTTGTGGAATCTCTATCTTTGGAGATTTCTAAAACATGTTAAGATCATGAGCAAGCTAAACTAGTTTTGAAATAAACCCAATTTTGAGAAGAAAGCTGGAAAACATTACTTTCAGAAGTGTTTTCTAATCACTTTTTTTCTGTGATTCTGTGATCTGTTGTAATGGTGTAATTGCTTTTCTGCTCAGTTTTCATGCTCTGAAGCACGTCACAGGCTGTTTATTGCAAAATACAATTTTTAGTGATGATTCTTTACTCTTTAATGTCAGTGAAGCACTTAAAGTGTAGCTACTTCTGCTTGCTTCTGATGCTTCTGATGCTTCAGTATAAGGAGATAATGGAGGAAAACTCATACTTCATATGTGTTTTTTTCCTAATGTTGCCAAGTAATGGTACCAAATAATAAAACCTTTTAGTTTAAAGTGATTTTTTTGTTGTTGCTGAAATTGCATGGGTGCAAAAAAGCCATTTAAGATTGTATGTTCAATGTTTGCATACAGAATACAACTAGGTTTTTGTGGATTTGTTTTGTTGTTTGTTTATAATTTTTTTAGACAAGTAACAATGTCAGACAATTATTTGCCAGAGTTATGGCAGCTTGACTATTGCCAGTTAATGTTTTGGAAGCTTCACATGAAACAAGGAAATATTAGAGTGTATAGCAAGGGTAACATTTTTAAGGTAAAACTTAGGGAAAAAAAAAGGTGCATTGTTCGGGGTGAATAAGGGAATATAGTAAATTCTTTGGTGGTGTAGGGCTGTGGAATGCAAGTTCATAATAAAAGAAGGGCCAATACAAACATTTTCCAAAGTTTTTGCTTCTCTTTCACTTCATGCAACCTCCAAATAACGTCACTAAAGACAGCATTCACCAAAATACCTCTTCCTTATATGAAAATACAGAAAAATCCTGTTACTATTACCAGTTAACTGTAGGCATTAAAATTATTAAGCCTCCTTAACATGGCTAAAAGGCACACTTAAAAGCCAGTAAAATTCTTCTGTTGCAACATAAACTCTATTTTAACTCTGTGTCCCTGTATATAGTGGCTATGTAAAGTTTTCTTGCTTTTGGTGGTTTTTTTTTTGTTGTTTTTTTCATTATGTGCTTTAAAAATAGTTTGGTTCTAAATGGAGACATTGTGATACTAAAGAAATATAATGTATTTTTTTCATTGTTAGCCTTTGCTTCTGAGCACATGTGGAAGATTGATACCTTTATGAGAAACAAAGAGTTGTTGTTTATCCCTGCTTATAGATTCTGAGTTTTTGGAGTAAGGTCTTTCTATTTGTGAGGGGAATGGTTCTTACTTCGGTATGATAATATTATTTTCTTTGTTATCATGAGTAGCTTAAAATATGGTTTTTTTTTCTGATTAATTGGATAGTGTTGTGTAAAGTCTCTTTTTCTTGAAAGTTCATGGTTTTTTAACTTTTCCTATGTCTACCATCTCAGAACAGTTATTTTGTATTATGAAGAGGAAAAAAAAAGCCACCCCAGAACCTTGTGGAGTAGTTTGTTGACTATGAATGTGTATGCCTATGCTCTCACTGAGCTTGAATGGTTATACTTCAGTAACAGAAGTCTATCAGAGGTTGATTTGATGTAATTAATCATTATAAAAATAAATTTATAATTACTTTTTAGATGTTTACAAATAAGATTTAAGGTGTCTTTCAGTTACTTAGATAAATGAAAGAATTTTGGGAATTAGGAGCTTGGTTTACTTGTGCTTCTGGTACTTGGTTGTTTAATTTCTATCACACCATGTTTGTTGGCATACTCAAGATGAGAATTCCTGTGGTCCTCTCTGCAAAAAAAGGTAAAGCAAGAGAAAAAGAAAAAAATCCTTTGGTTTAGGTAACTACTCCCACTTTAGGTGGTGGGTTAGGTTTTAGGTAACCACTACCACTTTGGCAATGGTAACTTCTAATAATAAGACTACATTTTACTTCTATCCATGCATATTTTGTTTTATTGATATTAAACATTTTTATGCTCAATCTAAGAAAAGTGATTGGGAACTGAATTGAAATATGCTTGTTCTTGTTGCTGCAGTCACATTCTTTTTTCTTTGCTTACAGAAAAGATGAGTGTGCCATCTCAGACTTTGCATAAAGACAATGGGAAGACCATTGAGAATGTGGAAGAGCACAGCTATAAGCAAGGAAAAAAGATCAGAGATGCCCTAAGGACAACAGAACGAGATCACAAGAAAAATGTGCAGTGCTCATTTATGTTAGACTCAGTTGGTGGATCTCTGCCAAAAAAACCAATTCCAGATGTTGATCTCAATAAGCCTTACCTCAGCCTTGGCTGTAGCCATGCTAAGCTTCCAGTCTCTGTGCCCATGCCAATACCGAGAACTACACGCCAGACTTCTAGGACTGATTGCCCGGCAGACCGGTTAAAATTCTTTGAAACCCTCCGGCTTTTGTTAAAACTTACCTCAGTCTCAAAGAAAAAGGACAGGGAACAAAGAGGACAGGAAAACACCTCTTCTGTCTGGTTGAACCGATCCAATGAGCTGATCTGGCTGGAGCTGCAAGCTTGGCATGCTGGCCGGAGCATTAATGACCAAGACCTCTATCTCTATGCAGCCCGTCAAGCTATCCCCGATATCATCAATGAAATCCTCACCTTCAAAGTGGACTATGGAAACTTCTCCACTGTAAAAAATGGAGCCAGTCTCAATGGTACTTCAGGAGAAGGAGTTTGCAAATCAACGCATGGAACTAGTGCTTTGGGTTACTCAAATTACCTTGAACACCTCCATCGCCAGCGGGTCTCATTTGAGCAGGTAAAGCGAATAATGGAGCTGCTGGAGTACATAGAAGCACTTTATCCATCTCTGCAGGCTCTTCAAAAGGACTATGAAAAGTATGCTGCAAAGGACTTCCAAGACAGGGTGCAGGCACTCTGTCTATGGTTAAATATTACAAAAGACTTAAACCAGAAACTAAGGATTATGGGAACTGTATTGGGCATCAAAAATCTTTCTGACATTGGCTGGCCAGTGTTTGAAATTCCTTCTCCTCGACTGCCTAAGGACAATGATCCAGATGATGAAGACATTGATAGGGAAACAGAAGTAAAGGAATCCTCAGGAGCATGCACAGAGGAGAGTGATGGGGAAGAGCAAATCTCTGAGGAGAATGTTGATGAACTTAGACAAGCCATCAAGAACAATTTTACTAATAAGCCAAATTTTGACTTTCAGGACCATTTTTCAAGGAGGCTTGATAGGCTTGAAACTGAGGATGACTCTGCTTCCTGGGTAATTCCAGAATGCAGTGCTGAGGGAAGCTGCAGCCAACACTGTTTGACCTCTATTTACAGGCCGTTTGTTGATAAAGCACTGAAGCAAATGGGGTTGAGGAAACTAATTTTAAGACTGCACAAGCTAATGCATGGTTCATTGCAAAGGGCTCGTATGGCGTTGGTAAGGAGTGATCACCAGCTGGAGGTAGGTTACTAGTGTAAATGGATAACAGGAGCCTCCTTGCTGTGTTGGTTCCTAACTGAAAATGTAGGATTGGGATCTTACGAACATTTTGGTTACTTCTTGATTTTTGAAAAACAGTGTATATTATTATTAGGAGCCCGGTTCTCCTTCCATGGAAATGAATCGTTGTTTGACTGAATTTGTGTGAAGCCCAAGCTAGTTCTCTATTCTTGTTTGTAATTGAAATGACATTTTTGTGATAACATATTTGTTCATTATATTTTTTAATGTCTAAATCAACAAGTCAGAAAAATCACTGTGGAAAATGAGGCCCAGCAGTTGAATTGTGAGAAAAATTAGCTATGGAGATGGTAATATTTCTTGTCTTTAAGACTGGATGTTTTTCTGCAAGACATTCTTTATAAAGATGTCAATGTTGGGTTTTTTTGGTGGTTTTTCTCATCTACACAAATGAAGTACTGTGGTGATACATTATGCTGGAAGAGAGATGGGATAAATGAATAGACTCAACCTTGAAATCTATGAAAACAAATCATGTTAGTGTGTTGCATTCTTTAGCCAGCTTTTAGCTTAATTATTATTTTTTTTGGGTCATTTTATATTCTTAATTAAGAATTGACTGAATTAATAAAACCAATGTAAGAATTAAGCAGTAAGGAGGACTGTAGTTTCATATTGTAAGATGTGGTCACTAATTTGTTCAAGGCAGAGTATTGTTTCTTAATCTAAACTGCTATCTAACTTGTAGACATTTTTATGCTAGGAAAGATTAGTGATAAAGATTACTTGCTCTCCTTGGTAATGGTGCACTGAGAATTCTGGGCAAAGGCATCTCTTAGCCAACATGGCCATTCTAATATGGATACCATATATGGTCTTCAAAATATTGCAGATCTTCTAATGTTGACTATCACGTTTGCAAAAGGAATAAAAATTGTTGATTTCTCTTAGAGGTTATTTTTTTAGGATGAATAAATTTATAATTATAAAGCTATTTGATTTTGAAAGTTTTTATTTGTACTGTTATTATTGTAGATATTACTGTAGAAATGTAGCTATTAGTTGAATTTTTATTTATTCTCTAATTGGTTTCAGCTTGTGTTTTAGAAAACTTGCATTAGAAATGTGCAAACATTTCTTTAGAGTCAAGTGCCTAAGCAAAACTTGCAGGTATCTTGTTACAGGAACCAAAAGGACCCCCAAACCATGTAGACTTAGAAAGTTCAGCTTAATATATAGGTTGAAATAAAATTTAAAAAAATCAAATTGAATAAGACATAATATGGGGATATTGAAAGTGGACTTTGAATCTATTTTTGGAACTGCTAAATACTTCAAAAGCTTTTACTGCATAAGGGTTTTTAAAGCAAATTAATGAAACATTAAGTAGTTAGGGTTTTTGCTGCAGCTTCACAGAATTAAGCTTCCTGGTAATGTAGTGTTGGATGACTTGTATAAGATGTAAGGTTAATATTTTCTCCAGTCTCTACCCTTGTAACTACTTTGAATGTTCATTTTCAGTAATTATTACCTTTTCTTTGGAATAGTATTCTCTTTTAAGAAATGGTTTTTAGTAAAGGTAAATGTTATAAACTGTAGACTTCTTTCCTGCACCGACATTTAAATGGCATTATCAGAAAAAACCAGGAACAACTCTTTGTCAGAATTGTCGTACTTACTGAAGCAAAAGATGACTTTATACTAAAATAGAAGAGATGGGTTTCAATTACTTGGCCTTTGCACCTGACAATACTTTGAATCTAGTGTCTTTTTTTTAGTGCAGTTCCGTTTGGTATTTGTATGCAGACAGAGTTGTTAGTATTCTGTTAATCTTTATTGTTTTTGTTACTTGACTCTGTGTTTATGTGTATACTTCTAAGTCTCTGGATATACTTTTGTTTCCATTGTTGCTTAAATGGTGTCTAAAACACATCTAAAATGTGCTTTCTTGATTCTTCCATTGTATACATTTTAATGCTCATTTCATCCTAAATATGTGTAAATCTTTATACAAATTCCTGGTCTTAAAATTTTCTAAAACATGTTTGATTCCTCTGTAGGCTCTGATGCTTTAACAGGGCTCTAGGCATAGAGTCCATTCTGTATAGAAGTTGTACAATTTCATTCTTTGAGAAGATGGATAATATTTTTAACTTTAGCATATGGAATTGGACGTTCTTTTAATAGAACATATTTAAGCTTGTGTACTCTGTTTATTCAACTGACTGGAATTTTGAGTGTGGTTTTCTTATATGCTCTCAATAAATGGCTTAGAGTTTTTCTTGAGGTTTTTATAAGAAATATTTGAAACATTTCAGATTGGGCCTGCAGAAGATTAAGATTAGTTTTAAGATTAAGAATAGTAGTTTAGGTGTCTAGTACTAAGCCCTAATGTCATTTACTGTTCTCCTCGATAACAGTATCCTTGATATCCTTGATCCTAGAAAAAGATATAACAAATTTATTCAGTTTGGCTGTGTAATTCTTGTTCATAGTTCATGTTCTTGTTCTTAATTCTAGTTTTTTAATATTCTTATAAGACCTGAATTTCCCCAAACTGTATTTGCATCACCATGAGGATTTTATTTCTTAATTTTTTTTCTTGTACTGTGGAAGTGTAGTATTTTCATGATCTGTTTGTTAATGAAAACTTCTTGTATAAAAGTCATTAGCTCTGATGCTACTCTGGTGCTATATGTTCCTTTTAAAGAGACTAAAAATAAGACATTAACATTCCATCTAAGAAGATATGTTTGTAAATATGTGTTTTAATTTTCTGCTAGATTATTAGCTTAAAAGGTTTTTTAAACTTTTTAGGCAGTAGTTCTATCATTATCTTACTGTAATTACTAGTAATGTTTTTCCTCCCTTTTGTAGTGCTGTTATTTAAATTTGGTTGAAGAAAAACCTAGAAAATGCTTGACTGAAGAAAAACCTAGAAAATGCTAGTTGTGTTTATATATGGATGAAGGATATTCAGATGTGATAGTTAGTAGCTGAGAAATGAGAATAAGAATAAAACAAACTTAATCTGAAACAAATCTAATCCTTAAATGATGACTAGTGTGTTGCTATCTTTAGCGACTACACATTCTGCAGTCTAGCTTTTCTTTTTAAATTAAACTCCAGAGTACTTCCATGTACAGAAGTACATTGCTTAGAATGTTATCACAAGGTATATAGCTTAGATTTCTAGAATGTTTATTTCATAGTCTCAATTATTTTCTCTAATTAGAAAAGTAATTTTATTTAAATGACATCTTAATTTAAATGAAAAATAAATCTATTATTAAAAAACAAACAAAAATCCCAAAACAACAAATCAGCTTGATGTCTATATTTCAAATTCCTTTTTTTAACAGTTTAAATTTAAAAGCTACCGAAATTCAAAGGTCACTTTTTCAGTATTTTGGCTTAGTTTAGCTAGTGACATTTTTTTTAATATTGCATTCATTTACAATGTGGAGTTTTATGTTAATATGTGCATTATGTATTTGAAAAGAAATGAGATTAGGTACCTGATGTAGCTTAGTTTACACTTGTTTCTCTAGATTATGCAACAACAGAAACATAAAGTAAGTGGTTTTGTTCATTCTAAAGGATCCATAGTTGTTTTTCCTGAGACTGAGATCCTTAAAAAAAAAGTTAACATTAAAAATCTCCCAATGATATAAACTTGAAACTTGAGCAGTTGACTTGCCAGCTAATAGACTATTACATTTTAAAAACATACTTCTGTGCATGCTATTTTAAACAAATCCAAAATCCTAAAGACTTTTAAGGTTCGTTTTCATGATACCTATTTTTTGTTACAGTTTTCAGAATTTCCAGATCCCATGTTGTGTTCCGATTATGTGCAGTTACTAAATTTCCCACCTTGTTGCGAGCAAAAATGCAGTGCTGTATCGTGGGAGGAGTTGAAATCCATGGATTTACCATCTTTTGAACCAGCATTCTTGGTTCTCTGCCGGGTCCTCCTTAATGTTATCCATGAATGTCTCAAGCTGAGGTTAGAACAAAGACCTGCTGGGGAACCATCTCTTTTGAGTATTAAACAGGTTTGCTTCAATTTATTTTTTAGTATGTATTTCCTGTTTGAAATATTTTGTCATTTCATTATGATATGGTGTCAGTTTAATGAGGATTAGTGTAAGAAATTACAATGTATAATTATGCAATAAATTTTGTAAATAGTCTTGTATTTCATATGGAGATCTACTTTTTGCCTAATACATAACAGTCATGTATAGCTCTCTTATTTAGGCTTCCATATCAAAACTGGTGATTAAAAATATTATTAGCCAACAAAAGTAGACAGTATTGGTTCCAGTTGCATTATAAGCTATATAATCTTCTCTAGCACATCTTCTTCTGTTTGGGTTTCTTAGGCAATATAAGTAGTTTTAAGGGTCTCTATTTCTCTTTTTTCTTTGATTTGATTTTTTCTCTTGTGAATGTAAGACATCTACTAACATACCGTAGTTGCATAGTGAAAGTTAATTGAGAAGAAAAATGAAATAAAAAAAATCTTCCCCAGCCTGTTGTATTATTTTCTGTGGACAGTGACCGAAGACTGTCAGTCTTGTCACTGGTTGAGAGTATTGTATAAGGATTTATTTTCTGGAGGCTGTCAGGTACAATGAAGGCTGTTTAGATCAATGCTAGGATCTACTAAACTCATCTGATGTCCCTGCATCCTGGCAAGCATACCCAGATCGGGGTTTTATCAGATGATCTCTAGGAGTAAACATGTAAATAAGCTCTTGGAGTAATTATGATCTCACATTCTGGTTATTTGCTGATCCTCAATCCATTGCTGTGTTACTCTGTAGTCCCAAATAAATTTGTCTTCTCTTCCTTCCTGCCCTATGCTCTCCCTTTTTCTCCCCATTGATTGAAGCCTACAATTTCAACCTTAACAGTCACGGAGTAATCCACTGCATAGCATACTCTGTTATTCACTGTAGTAAAACATTTCTCTAAGCATATGCTAAACACATTGCGTATTTTGCCTGACTTGCTTCCATTGAAAGTGGTGATTTTTGTGACTGTGAGGCCTTTTGTCCCTTTCTAAGCTAATTTTCCAGAATGCTGTTTGCTGTGGCATTGTGCAGGGAGTAAGTCTGAAACATCTGCCTGCATCTCCATTTACATTGGTGTGGCAAATAATGGGAGTGCAATAATCCTGGAAAACTAGTGACATCTTTCTTGCAGATGTGTAGAGCAGCTGTATTTGTTTCAAAAAGCTGTAGAAATTATTTAGTGGCAAACTAACATATTGAGACAAACCGGGCTGACAAGGGGTGAATTTAAGAGTAATGTCTAGACTGATGGCAGTTTTGGGGTTTTTCCTTGCAGCTAGTGAGAGAGTGTAAAGAAGTTCTGAAGGGTGGACTCTTAATGAAGCAATATTACCAGTTCATGTTACGGGAAGTGTTAGATGACTTACAAAAGATTGATTGCAACATTGATTCTTTTGAAGAGGATTTGCATAAAATGTTAATGGTAAGCTTCAAAAAGGAGCGTTCAAGTAAGTGCATTGATCTGAATACTGCTAATGGAAATCTGTTATGCCTTCTAGGGTTGGTTGCCTTTTATTTTTTCCCTATTTTGATACAATTTTATTGTTTTAATGGACTTGTAAAGGAAACACAGAAGCCAGTGCTGTTTTAGTAATACTGGGTTTTGTTCTGTGTTATAGTATACTTGGAAATTGCCTTTATTTACCAAAAATGGTTCATATATAGAACTTTAAGTTCCATAAGTTTGAACTAAGCTTTTAATAACCTTTTTAATATTGAATCAAATACAATTTTTGACTAGCATTAATTAATGCAATGCCTTAGTTTTAATGTGTATTCATTGTTGCAATTAGTTTAAACAGTCTTTTTAAGAAAAACAATTGACCTCTGAAAGTTAAGGGTTGGAACTAGATGATCCCTAAGATCACTTGCAACCCCAAAAATTCCGTGATTCTATGATCTTGGCATTTTTACGTGTAGTCTGAAAATACCTGAAACCAATAGGAAGTATCTTAATCGTTTTTGAGGAGGAATGTTATGGATTATTGAACTGAAATGAAAGGTAATGTTTTGCATTCAATATAATCCTGAAGGGCACATGGTTAAAGAAAAATTTGCTTTAGTGGGATTTTTTTTATATTTTAATGTTTGTATTTTAATATTTTTTATATTTTATTATTTTAAAACAATAGTAATTAAATAAAGGTGAGCGATAAGACTTGATATAAAGGAACACCAAGTGTAATGTAGAATCTCAGAAACCTTTTCATGGTACTTTATCCATATCCGGGAGAATATGTTCAGATAAGACCTTTTGACATAATCCAGTTAATAGAACATTTAGAAACTGTTTTTCAGCAGTTCAGCTTTAAAAACTCTGGCTACTGTGACTATTCACTACTACAATGGTAAACAGCACAACAAGCAAGGTGGTCAGTATTTTCAGGAAGGTGTTGTGAAGACATAGAATTTAATACTTGGTGAACCATAAATTGCACCTTCTGTGTGAAAACATGGAGCTCATTTTCAGTTGGAGCAAATGAAAATTATTGTAGAAATACCTTCTAAAAATTCTATAATACTGAATTTGTCTGTTGATTTGACAAGTTCTAGTCCTTAACACCTTGTTTAACAATTTCTGTTTAAATTAATCTGTTTCCTTGTTCAGGTTTACTTTGATTATATGCGAAGCTGGATCCAAATGCTGCAGCAGTTACCTCAAGCATCTCATAGTTTAAAAAATCTGTTAGAGGAAGAATGGAATTTCACCAAAGAAATAACTCCTTATATAAGAGGAGGTGAAGCTCAAGCTGGAAAGCTATTTTGGTAGGTTTTATTTAATTCCTCTGCTTATGGTGTTGTTTTATACCAGAAGGGTATTCAAGTCAGCAGTTGTTTGGGGTTCCCAGATGGGACTTCATGAGATGTCACTAAGCAGCTGTTAGTTTTTGTGAATATATGGATTATTACAGTGGCTGTACGTGTAGAACGCAGTAGGTGCAGGTGGCTTCTGTGGGCCCCAAGATGCTGCTTGTTTCTGTACATGGACTTGGAAACAGCTCTCTTGCACTAAGAAGGAAGAAGTTGAGATGCCGTGCTATCTCAATAAGACTGAAGTTCCACCCTTTCTGTTGCTACAGTGATATTGCAGGAATGCTGCTGAAGTCTACAGGAATATTTTTAGATTCTGGACTACAAGAGAGTTGTGATGAATTTTGGGCCAGTGCCGATGACAATACTGCATCAGATGAAATCAGGTATTAAAAAATTCTTTTTGAAATCAGGTATTCCGTAAAAAAATATTTTTGGCTTAATAATTACAAAACATATATGTTTCTCTACCTCTGACAGATACACAATGTATTTTATTGCTTAGAATGCAAACTTGGTAAATGCAAGGCTTCACAGACTGTATCTCTGTATTTCTGTGTGCAGTAGGAATTAATTATCATTTTGTTTTTTTGAAGCCTAATATCCTTCTCTGTAGTTCAGGCTATGAGAAGTTTTTATGTAATGATATTTGAATTAGATTTTTGTATTCTTACAAAAAAATATGCCTACACAAATTCAATTATTTGTCAGCTGCTTGCAAATATTTATGTTCTTCTTACTAACATATATGTCAATAATTATTTTCTAATGGCTGTGTAAGTGTAATATGATTTACTAAAACATTGTCATTTCATTTCTACCAATGTTTCAGGAGGTCTGTTATAGAAACCAGCCGAGCACTGAAAGAGCTGTTCCATGAAGCTAGAGAAAGGGCCTCCAAAGCTCTTGGTTTTGCTAAAATGCTGAGGAAGGTAAGTTAACAGAGTCTTCTCTTACTTATATGCTTTAAAGAAATTTAGTCTGAAAGCATATTCCTTTGTTTTGTCATTATTTGTAGGACCTTGAAATAGCAGCAGAATTTGCATTGTCAGCCCCTGTGCGAGATCTTCTGAATGCTCTGAAAACAAAAGAGTATGTGAAGGTAAATTCATGTAGGTAATAAAGTTTAGAGGCATGAAAGTGAACTGAGTATGCTAAGCAAAATCTCAAATATTGGCATGCTTTAATGTTTTAACGGGACATCTATATTTCAGCATTTAAAGTGTTGTGTATTTAATATTGAATTGTGGCAGTCAAATTCTGTACTTGTGCTTGTATGAGTGAGAGTGCTAGTCTGTTTTGGGAAATCAGTATTTTTTTTTCAAAGGTTCTCTTTGTGACTGAGGCTAAGCCTTTCTGTTTAATAATGCTTAGCAGTGAGTGCTACGAAACAAATGCTTGCAAATCTATAAGGTAAATGGATACATGTCTGAGTAGAAAATCTCAGACTGTAGACCTGTGTTTAGCTTTTATAAAGCAACAGTATTATAGTGGAGGTCTGCTTTAGCAAGCTTCCTAGAGAGTACTAAGGACATGAGAAATGCAGGGACTCTGTTCTGTTCCAGAGTAATTGTTGCTAGAAAACTGCTACCCTGGAAAAGTAAGTTAAGCTCTTGGTACTCTATATTTACTGCAATGTAAAGTTCCACATTGTGTTTTTTGCAAAATTCCTTAAAAATTCAGCTTCAAAAGTTCAAATATATTTGGATTTGCTGTTCTTTTTGTCCTTCCATGCATTTAATATATATTTTGCTGTTGTGAAATAATGCACTAACTTTTTCATTACATGATTCCTGTTAGATTTATGTACATGTTTACTAAATACAGAACTTTATTGAAGGGGACACAAATATGCAGGAGAGAAGTTCATAAAGGATTGTAAATACATGGACAAAACAACTGACTCAGCAGGGCCCTGGTCTGTGAATTGTTTGAGTTGGAAAATAGCCAGGGAAATCAGTATATGTTTATTTAAAAAAACATTGTCTGCCAGGTATGTAGTCTTGGCTGCTTCAAGACTTGGCTGCTTTCAGTAGACCTTTTAAAGATTGTATCTTTTTCTTACACGCATTTCTGGAAGAAAAAATTGTCTCTTGAGTTTGACCCATGTTATACATGGGTATACATTTTAATACACTCGTTTTGATAATGACGACTTTATATACTGGCCCTCTAATATCATGTAGGGAGCTTAAATTTTTAACAGCCTTTTCAGGCTCATTAGTTTTGGGGATTTAATTTAGCTTTTAGTAACAACCATCTAATATATTGCATTTGCTTACAGATTATAGTCCTTGTAGTTATAAAGTATATCTGCCTAATGGTAGAAGTGCTGAGTGCACTATTTTGTCTGAGCTTGATAGCATCACACTCAGAAAAGAGAGAATTTAAATCCACTGTGAGTTACCTCATGTCAGGTCAAGATACTGGTTATTTTACAGCCTGCTTCTGATGCCTAACTTGGTTGAAGTATTGCTACCAATGTGACAGATATAATTGGTAGTAGTTTTTAAGTAGTAGAGGTGGTATTTTGTTAAAAGAGAATGCTCTAACTGGACTTATTCTGGCTTTTATGAAAGTAGAAGAATAATTGATACTTTTTTTAGACAGATTTTTTACTCTTTGTCTTTTATAGTCATTGAGAAGAAAAATTCTCAAGGAATTTTTCTTTTAATACTCCACTCTTTGTTGACTCATTTGCTTTTTAAAATATGTGTATATATATTATATATTCATGTATGCATACGTATATGTATATATGTGAAACTGGACTTCTTTTGTAACAAAATTCCTTTAGAAGAACATGTAAAAAGGTTAACTTGAAGTGCATAGAAAGAAGTCACTGAAAATGATGATCCAGTGGATTTCTAAAGAACTAATTTATAATGCATTTTGACTTCCAATGCAAAAATAGCTGAAGGTATTATTTTACTGTATATTGTGCAGCCCATTATTATGGAGGTTCTTCCTGTTGCTTAAATGATACTACCTATTTTATCTTTATTTGACATACTGACAGTGATAGTCACTCATTCAGTGTATTTCTTTTCTGCAGATACAAATTCCCGGACTCGAGAGTTTACAAGTATTTGTACCAGGCAGTATTGCGGGGGAAAAGGCTGTGATTCTGCAGCTCCTCAATGCAGCTGCTGGGAAGGATTGCTCCAAGGATTCAGATGAGCTTACATATGAGGCCTACTTGCTAATGACCAAGCACAGTGACAAAGACCATGAACTAGATGACAGCTGGAGTGCGTGGGAAGGTCAGCCGGTCAAAGTAGTGCCACAGGTAGAAACTGTTGATACGCTGCGCACCATGCAGGTGGGTGTGCTCTTATTCCCCCACTGTTTGTTACCTCTGCACTTCTATGAATACTTATCCTATCAGATTAACTGGAGTGATTCAAGTGAAGCTTGTGTCCTATTATAGGTAATAAAAAGTGAAATTCAGGAATAAGATTGATCCTTCATTGTGTTAAATGCAAATATTAAATAGATTGTAGCATTTCCTGGCAGGATCAGTCTCTACATTTGTGCTTTTTTCGGGGTTGTACTTGTATAATAGTATTAAAAAAAAGACATACTTTTAATATTTAATTGGGTGTTCAGAAGTGTGGATAGGACTTGAAAACAGAACATTTCATTAAGAAATCATCAGTCTCCAAGAACATGTGATGGTTCTGTGCTTTCCACACACTGAGGCATGAAACCAGTTACTCTTGATCTTGGATAAAGTGTGACATTTAATGTTAAATTTCTCTGGAAGTTACTAGATGTTCAACAGTTCTGCAGGAAGAAATGTTTCTAGTCATACTTTCCTTCTTCCCAAGCCAACAGGGTTTCCCTGCCAGCAGTTCTGCTGCACTCTGACAGCTGAGCCAGCTCCACGTCCCTTGTGTTCTCATATCCTTAGTGTTAAGCTGTGTGAATTTTCCTTTTCGTATGTCATGCAGTTCCTTGGATCCCTACCGTACATGGGCTGTACTGTCCACAAAGAGAGTGACTTTCCACGTCACTGTGCCTGATCTTTGGCATAGAGAGGGTTCTAGCAATTACAGGCAGTTGAAAAGGTCACTCCTCTACGTATTGCTGCTTTTAACTTGCAAATGTGTTTTTTCTTGTTTGCCTGTCATTCCAATTGACAATAACAAAACAGCCTTTGATTAAGTGCTTAGAAGTTCTTTGGACTTCTATCAAAGTTAGTATTTAATTCAGAAAATTAAAACAGCAATAGATGAAAATTGGTTTGCAAATGGTTTCTTCCATATGGAAGTGCACATAAAACACTATGTTTGTGTGTTTATATGTCTATAACACTTACTAGGTTTTTTTTTTAAATCCAGGATTGAAAGGATAGGAAATAAAAAGTCCTTCAGAAATATTCTGTCTTAAAAATGCATTTTGATTGAAAACTATAGAAAATGTAAGGTGTCAGTTAAATACTCATCAAATGTAAGAAACTCATCAACACTTAAAGAATTTTGAGCATGAAATTATTCTTTGGGGAGAAGGTATTGAAAATCAGGATGAAGTAGGACTTCCTTTATCAGTAACTTGTTGCAGATGGATTGTCTGTAGTTTGAAATCAGCAGAGCTTAGTATGGCAGCACCATCTGTGACTATATGCTTTTATAGACCTGTGCAATATCAGAGCTCTGGTTTCCAAAACATATAATATATTGATAATTTTCAAATTTTGAGCAAATACTGTGTGTTAAATCTGTGTCCTTCCCTATTCAATAGTGGGCTTTTGTCGTGAAGTATGCTGTGTTTCTTGTATAAAACCTCTTTGTTTACATGATGGTTGTTATTTCCATGTGCTTTGAGAAAATATAATTGTTTTTTGCTTAGCCATTGCCTTTTTTTGTGTGTAGCTAGTCTGAAGATAATTTAATGCACTGTTTGCCATATTTTCCAGAAATGAATAGGGCCATATTCCCCATGACAACTTTCTGTGGCATTTACCCTAATGGCAATCTGCCACTAGATGGGAGTTTTAGATGCCAGCATCAGGCTTTTCTGTGTGAATTTAGATTTTAATGAATAGTGACTAGAGGTCTTTAATATATTAGAATTTAAAAAATAACTGATTGGAAACTGATGATATTGAATACATTTTTACAGAGAGGATTTTCTTTACAAGAAGTAGTGGTGTCTTGTATTCTAGGTTGATAACCTCCTCCTTGTAGTCATTCAGTCTGCCCACCTTGTGAGTCAGAGAAAAGCTTTCCAGCAGTCTATTGAAGGGCTCATATCTCTGCACCAGGAACAGACATCCAGCCAACCAATCATTGCCAAAGCTCTACAGCAGCTAAAGGTAAGCAGGTGTGGAGATTATTTATCAAAACTGATGGTGCTTTGCTCATTGGTAAGTAAAAAAGTGGAAGAAGATTTGATTGCAAAGTTCATGGCATATTCTGCAATTTTAAGTTATGTGGTCATCCTCTATGGACTTTACTTTCAGTACAATTTTCACTCTGCTTTTGCAAATGACTTGTGAGTGTGTTTTTGAGCTATACTGGTGTAATAATTTCTGCACTGGGTAATTGGGAAATGAGTCCATAATGCAGATTAAATACTATAGCAACAGAGTGAATACGTCTTTGGGTGGCAGCAATATTCAATTGAAAGAAAGTGTATGATTTTCTAAAACCAAATTCTGTCAAAATCAGTGATCTGCAACAAGCAACGATCTGCAACAAGCAACTTGTATTTCAAAATGTAAAAGTGGGTAGTCTCTGTTTTCTCTTGGATTTGGTGAGGGTTTTTAAATCTTTCTTTGCTGATTTTGTGTGTGTGGTGTGCGATTTTTTTGTTTGTTTTGCTTTTTGATGAGTGTTTTCTTTGATGGGTTTGGTTTGTTTGTTTGTTTGTGAGACTTTAAGTGGCTGTATCAAGTCCCTGCATTCAGTAGAAGCTGTGTCCAGATACCAAGGTGAAAATAGAACCAAAAACTTGGTCACGCTATAGATAGTAGAACTCATTTTCTCCTTTCTTGTCTGTCTGGTTTTGGTTGGATGTTTTTGTTTGTTTTGTGGTTTTTTTGTTGGTTTCCCACTCACCCTTTTGCTGTCTTTGTTTTAAAGTTAATCACATGCAAGCAAACTTTATTATAATACTTGAGTTAATTACAGGACTTGCTTCATGCAACTGCTGGAAAATGCTTGTTTTTTCAAGACTGAATGAATTTTTGTGGCATTATTGTACATTTTCATTAAAATCATGTAATTGTTAGACTCATGTTTGCCTTATATTCTACAGTTGACAAGACTAAGTAATATTTTCTACCCCCCACCCTTTTTCTTGTTACTCAGAATGATGCATTACAGCTATGCAATAAGATAAGCAGTGCCATTGATAGAGTTGATCACATGTTCACGTCTGAGTTTGATGCTGAAGTTGATGAGTCTGAATCTGCCACTTTGCAGCAATACTACCGGGAAGCCATGATTCAGGGTTATAATTTTGGGTTTGAGGTAAGGAAACAAAAGCCAGTTGAAATTTCTCGTTTTGCATTGGTGCAAATAAGGTAACTAATAACTGTGGAAATACAAAGATTTTCTGGAACTATTGAATTATTTAGGTTGGAAAGGACCTTTAGCATAATCAATCCCAACTGTTAGCTCTGTTAACTGTTAACCACCACGTCTACATCTACACATCTTTTAAGTAACTTCAGGGATTTGGACTCAACCACTTCCTGTGGCGTGTTCTAATGCCTGACCACTCTACCAGTGAAGAACGTGTTCCTAATATGCAATTTAAACCTCCTCTGGCTCAATTTAAGGCTGTTTTCTCTTGTCCTAACACTTTTTACTTGGGAGAAGAGACTGACATCCACCTCACTATAACCTCCTTTCAGATTGTTGTAGAAAACAATAAGGTTGCACCCGAGCCTCCTTTTCTCCAGGCTAAACAACCCCAGCTCTCTGAGCCACTCCTCACAAGACTTGAACTCCAGCTTTGTTGAGCTTCCCTGGACTTGCTCCAATACCCAATGTCTTTCTTGTAGTGAAAGGCCTAACACAGTGTTTGAGGTGCAACCTCAGCAGTGCCCTGTGCCATTACTGCCCCAGTCCTGCTAGCCACACTGTTGCTGATAGAAGCCAGGATGCCACTGGCCTTCTTGGCCCCTTGGGCACAGACTGGATCATGTCCAGCCAGTTGTCAGCCAGCACCCTCAAGTCTTTTTACCCCAGGCAACTTTCCAGCCACTCTTCCCCCAGCTTGTAGTGCTACATAGGATTGTTGTGACCCAGGTGCAGGACCTGGCATTTGGCAATGTTGAACCTCACACCATTGGCTTTGGTTCAGCAATCCAGCCTGTCTGCAAGGCCTTCCTGTCTTCCAGCAGATCAACACTCCCACTCAGCTTGGTGTCGCCTGTGAATTGACTGAGGGTGCCCTTGATCCCCTGCTCCAGATCATTGATAAAGAAATAAAATAGGACTAGCCCTAAAACTGAGTCCTGGGGAACCCCAAAAGTGACCAGCTGCCAACAAGGTTTAGCACCACTCCTTAGACCTGGCCAGTTTTTTACACAGCAAACAGTGAACCTCTGTCCAGACCATGAGCAGCCAGCTTCTGCAGAAGAATACTGTGGAAAACAATGCCAGAAGCTTTACTAAAATACAGGTAGATGTCATCCACACCCGTTCCCTGATCTGCTAAGTGGCTCACCTTCTCATATAATGAGGTCAGGTCAGTCAAGTGCTTTTCATAAACCCATGCTGGCTGGGCCTAATCTCCTGGTTGTCCTGTAGATCCATCAAACTGACAGGTCTGTTGTTTTCTGGATCCTCCTTGCAGTCCTTCTTGTAGCTGGGCCTCACATTTGGTAACTTGTAGTGAATTGTGACTTCCCAGTTTTAGCAGAACATCATAAAAAATGTGTTGCCTCAGAAATTTTACTTGAGAATAATTGAAAAGCAACAAATGAATCTGACAAATCTGTTAAATTAGCAGTGTCTGGAAATCTGAAAAGCTTTTAAGAACTTCATAATTTCAGGCATAGTCTTGTAAGCTCTGCTGCTTGGCAGCATTTTAGATTATATTGAAATCATTAAGGTTGGAAAGGACCTCCAAAATCAAATCCAAACTTCAACTGAGTGCCACCATGCTCACTAAACCATATCACAAAGGCCATATTTACTTATTTTTATAATACTTCCAAGGATGGTCACTCCAGCACCCTGTGGTTTAACTTACCTTCTCACCATTTTTCAGCCTAGAATAGCATAATACTGTAACACAAGACATTCCTTCAGAGTTTGTGGCGGTTCTTTGCTGCAGTACGAGCTTTTGAGTGCTTGCATTAGACTGCAGGCATTCAAAATGTTATGTTCAGATATTTTAGCTGTTTTGCTATTTAATTCCTCTGGGCTTTGTAAAATTTTTTAAAGATTGTGTCATATCCTAATGTACTTTTAGGATAGTCTTACAAGAAATAGCTGGTATTTGTTTGATTTTTAAATGCACATAGACAACTTTTTAATCCCCTAATGTTATTGAAATATAACTAAAACACTACTTTGCAGTTTAATTTCTGGTTACAGAACCAAGTGTTTATGTAGGATGTGTCTTCAATGATGTGTATACTGTTAAACATCAGCACATGCCTGATGCACACAGAAAAACGCAGTGTGGCTCAGTACTGCCTCTCAGTGTATTGTATTTTATATCATTTTCTTGATGAATTTTTTGTCTATAAATAGGCAACTGCTTGCATAAAATAATTTTGTGAAAATTATAAAATAATTTTGTGAAAAAAAGAATAGGATGTGACTGTTACCATACTGTAGAGTTTTGTTAGCTTGCAAGTAACTTCAGTGGATATTGTTCTTCTTATTAATATGTGAAAAGTAATCTTTAGTTTCTTTCAGTACCATAAAGAAGTTGTTCGTCTGATGTCTGGAGAATTCAGGCAGAAAATTGGAGACAAATATATCAACTTTGCCAGAAAATGGATGAATTATGTGCTAACAAAATGTGAGAGTGGCCGAGGCACTCGACCGAGGTAACAGCCAACTTGTTACTGCCACGGTAGTTTTTGGTAGAGGTGAAGGGTTGGGCTCAAAAAATTGGAGTAAATGAAGTGATGTCTGGCTGGTGGCCAGTCACTAGGTGTTCCTCGGGGCTCAATTTTAGGGCCAGTTTTTTTCAGTGTTTTTATCAGTGACCTGGATACATGTACATACTAAATACGTCTACTATACTAAATTAGGAGAAGACATTAATTCCCTCAAGGGCACAGAGATTGTACAGAGAGAACTTGACAGATTATGAGGGCTGGACAATAACCAACCGTATAAAATTTAACAAGGACAAGTGCCAGATTTTGCACCTGGTGTGGTGTAACATTGGGTATCCATATAGATCAGAGGTGAAAAGATTTGAGTGCAGCCATTCAGAAAGGGACCTCAGGATTCTTGTTCCATTCTAAGCTTTAAGTCAGTGATGTGCCCAGGTGGTGAAAAGGGCCATCTATATCCTGGGGTGCCTTAGGCACAACAGATCTGATCAGCTGGATGGAGTGATTGTACCACTGTGTTTAGCATTGGTGCAGCCTCACCTCGAGTACTCTGTGCACTTTTACACTCCTAATCTAAGAAGGACATAAAAATATTGCAGCAGGAAGGTCAGTGAAGATGGTGAAAGGACTAAAGGACAAGATGTAATGAGGAGTAATTAAGGACACTAGGTTTGCTTAGCTAAGGGAAGAGGAAAATGAGTTGCTATCTGCAACTTCTTTATGTCTTCTCTCTGGTGGCTGTACAAGAGAAAATGGCTTAAAAATAGCTTAAAACCTGCATTTGGGGAGTTTTTGATTGGATATTAGGAAAAGGTTCTTCACTGAGAGGTGGTCAAGCACTCTAAAAAGCTATCCAGAAAAATGGTTGTGGCCCCACGCCTGCTGGTGTTCAAGAACCATTTGCACTGTGCTCTTAACTTCTGTATTGCCCTTTGTGGAGTCAGAAGTTCAATTCTGATAATCTGTGTGTGCCTCTTCCAACTCAGGATATCCTGTTTGTATTTTGTAGGTTGCAGCTGCTAGTTCAAGTAGGTCAAAGGGGGAGGCAGAGGAGAACGACAGGTAGCTGAAGACACAAGTCACTCCAGCCAAGTTACTTACTTTACTTTGCCATTCTAGGCCATGAAACCACTGATGCCCAGTCATTACTAATCAGATAGTCATTAAATCTTAACTGTCCTTTCAGTCTTGTTTCAGAAAGGAGACTTCAGGCAGGGATCGCAGTGGTTTGGCTTGTTGCTCTGAAACAAATGATGGTTAAGTTGATAGGATATATATGGGTGTATATACATAGCATGGCCTGCCCACCTTATTTGACAGTGTCTTGCTAAAATCAGTCTTTATCCCAATATAACTAGATAAAGGGTAACATTTTTATGTTTTATATATTAGTCTGGTTTTTTTTAAATGAGGATTTTATAATATTTTAGAGAGGAAAAATAATTATCTTTTATTTACTGTTCTTGGATGTAGTTGAAACTTTAAATGATGGCTTTAGGCAAAGACTATTTAATTTTCTCTCTTTTTCTTTTACGTAGATGGGCAACTCAAGGTTTTGATTTTCTTCAAGCAATTGAGCCAGCATTTATTTCAGCTCTCCCAGAAGATGACTTCTTGGTATGGATAAGTTTTTCTGCTGGTATTTATTTATAAATGCTTGTGAAGCTATCAGTATATGTATTGCAGGGATACTTCTTCTAAAACAACATCTGAACACAGATGCAGTTGTATAACAATTGCTGTTGTATATCACTGTTGATGCTGCTATCTCTTCTGTTTGTTAGATTCTGAAAAGAGTAGATTTGTGACCACTGGCAGCGATGGTTTCAGTTTGCTGACAAGTTGCTGGTACTGTCTTGGGAGGCCATCTCCCTTTGTGTCTTGGAAAGTTGACAGCAGCTTTCTACAGAGATTCATAGTTGTGATAAATCAATTTCTAAGCTTCTGAGGCTTAACTAACACTCAAAGTTCATCTGTGGATATGAATAAAAAATCCCTGCCATTTACAGATTTTTTTATTTTCAAGTAGTTCCAACATGAAACAGATTTTAAAGCATCTTTCTTTTGTTTTTATTATAAAAAAAAACCAGTAGACTAAAGTTGGCTTTTTGCCTGCTCTGCTTTCCTCCTTTTTCTGTTTTGAGAATATATTTCTCTCATCTTGGTACAATACTACAGAGAAGTGAAAGCACAGTTGCCACAAAAGAGCAGAATGCGAGTTTCAGCACCTCTTGATTTTTACTTATTTCACGATGCGTTATGAAATGTCAACCACATTAGTCTTGCATAATCCAGAAAATACATGATTTAGTATTTTTTTCACATGTATTTTTATCAGGAGTTCTCTAGTAAATTATGTATTAGTCCTGAATTTGTGTTGCTGGGAAAGGGTTGTCTGCCTTAATGACAGAGTTGGTATTTGGAATACACTGATACTTTAGCTTTAGGAAGCAGCCCCTCAATTTCTTCTGCTTTGACACAGTTTCTGAAACAGACTTTGAACAAGTAAGGGAGAAAGAAAAGGGGGGAGCCCAAAACCTTAACTGCATTTTTGAACTTTTTTCTTTCTTAAACTGCATTTCAGTTTTTTGAGGTCATCACTTGAAGCCACTTTGATAAATCTGTCACAGTATTTTACCTAGAGATGGCAATGTCAATCATGAACTCTCTTCCACTACATTCTGTAGTGGAAGAATGATGGTCTATATTTAGATCTCTACATTTCAAGATGAAATTCTAGCTCAGTCTGCATTGGTAAAATATGCCAGTCTGAAGCTCAATGCTTCTTTAGCTTTATAATTCTGTTTTTTTCTTAGTCCTTGAAGTTCCTGGTCTTCACTAAGTTTTTGAATTTCTGCAAGAAATTTTGGCTACACTGAGTGACTGGCATATAGAAGTAACCTTCATAGCAGCTTTACCAAAGGACATAATTTTACTACTTTGTGAAGATGCATTATGTTCCTGGTGTTCTGACAAGTAAATTGAACCAGAATTGTCACAGCTTATCCAGAATTACATACCTATTGAATAGTACACCTAATAATTTGGCTCAGATTGTCTGAGGCCCAGTTCAGTGATTTGAACTTCTAAAATCCCTTTCATGAAAGTTTTGATAGCTTCATGGGTAGATAAGCAAAGTGCACTTCTTTTAATATGCAGGGCCTAATATTTTTTGTTTTAACTGAATTTTATCTTGATATTCAGGCCATCATATTCTCACTCAATTTTTTTTTGGTTTCTTCTTGGGATGTGGAGGGGGAGAGAAGGGAAGGTTGTTACAGCTTTTTTCAGGAAATGTGATTTTAATTATATTAACAGTGAACATTAGGTTCCAATACCTTTATATTTTGAAATGTTCTTTATGATATGCCACTGTTCAGTTCTTACTGTTCAGTTATGTAATTTTGACAAGGACAAAAGGCAAGACAAATCTAAGACTTCTAGCTTTTAAAAAAAATCAGTTAAGTCAACATGCTTATGTGGATCCATAAGTTTAATATAATAGGGTGACTATTGGGGTGCTTATCTGACAGATTACACACTTGAACAGTGTAATTTTGTTCCTGTGAGTTTTGTCACCAGCAGCCTTCTTGTAAAAAAGCATTGCAACTTTTTGTTTTTGTCTTTCCTAGAGTTTACAAGCTCTGATGAATGAGTGCATTGGCCATGTTATTGGAAAACCTCACAGTCCTGTTACAGGTTTGTACCTTGGTAAGGCAGAAGTTCTGGAGCTTTGCTGCTGCTGTTACAGAATTTTGGTTGTAAAGTGCTTTTAAAATGCAAGAAATACCAATAAAAGTATTTTCAATCTATTTGTGATTGTTGATGTGAAACCATTATTCCTTGATAAAGTGTAAATATGTGATAGTTTTACCCAAGAAATTTCAAGGCTTTAGGGATTCTCTCATTTTATCCTTCCTGTGAAGTCATGCAAATCTTTTAGGAAAGGGCTGTGTTGTTTAAAGCTTGGGTAAAGAAGTGATTTTAACTTTAAGAAGGCAATTACAGCTCCCTCTCACAAAGTTTCATTGTGGCACTGCAGTTATTTACACTTTGGCGCTGCAGATTTTTTTGCTTCTAATGGACTTTATATTATCAAGTACACATGAGTTATAAATGGGAACTATGCAAAATAGTTCTCTTCTATAAAGTATGGCATAATGTAAAATAAATTTTTTAGATATGAATGTTGATATCATTAGAGTGAAATCAGCATATTTGATGATGCATCTTGAGAAAATAATGTTTTGCCTGCTCTGTGTGCCTTTTACTCATTTCTTTCTCAGCACTGTTTCTGTTTTTCTCCTCTCAACTCCATTTACTTTTCAAAATACTTTGTAATATCTTTTATCTTTCTCTGGGTGCCCACGTCTTGGGTGGGCTTGATGATAGAAGACATGAGGGAAGGGTAACCTTCCCCCCAGAGGAGGTTTTCCAGTTTTTCAGGAAAGCTTGTTTTATTATAATTTTGATGAGAAAGTCTTATAGCTGACAAACCTTTTGCATTGAAAGTCAGTCAAAGAAGCATAGTCTAAAATCAAATTTAGCCATATTCTGTACAGTGATGTAAAACCTGTACATTCAGTACTGCTGTTGAGAGGGAGGCCTGTCTTAGGTGAATCACCAGCATGATGATGCCAAATTATTGAAACTCTTATAAATGCTATTGCAGACACTGCAGATCACACAACTGAAATTGCTCAACAGCTTTTGTCTCAGAGGCATGTGGAGGAGGTGACACAGATAAGTGGTGCAGACTTCAACAGCAGTCTGAAACCTTAATACATGTGAAATTTAACATAAACTGTATCCTGGCTGCACATATTGCAGATATGCATTCCTGTCTCCTGATCAGAAGAAAAATAAGACTTCCTAGTTACATTTGCATACCACTTTGAAGGACTTAAACCCACTGTGGTCTTTACTCCTTTTTCTGAAGCTGAGAATCCAGTTGTGTTTATGCTGCTGCCTCGAGACACATACCTATGTATCTCCTGGTGTTTTATCCTGTCTTTTTGCTTTGTGAAGCAGCTGATGTCTACCTGAGTGGGATAGGAGCTGCATTCTGGGTCTCCTGCTTGTGTATTTGCCAATTACAGCAGGACAACGAGCATCTGGCCCTGCCGTCTTTTGCTTACTCTAGTAGTCCAAACAAGGCAGAAATGTAGCTCCCTGAGAGGAACCTAGCCTGGCAGAAAGTACTGACTCATAGTTTGTTGGGCAACCAGCTGTCTTGAGATGTGACTGCCACAGTATCTTCCTTAGTATTTAAGGAGGAGTTGGGGGCAGATGGTGCAGACTGCTCCTGGAGGCACTGAATTAGTTAGGCATAAAGACAGTAACTGCCCATTTAGGTTTTGTCCTGTCCATTTGTACCACTTCCTTGGGGCAGACTGTCATGGGTGACATTAGTTTGGGTAAAACTGTCATATGTGGGTTTTTTTCCACCACTTAATTTGCTTTCTATTGCTGTCTAAGAAAGCTTAATTCTTATGTAAAGGAACATAATATTGTTCTTTTGTTTGCTAATTATTATTTGTTTAATATTCATTTTGCAATAAGGTTAATTTGTGAAGTAAGAATAATGAAGTTTTAATGAAGTATGTACACATTTTCTGATTGCTAGTTTTTGACTATCTGGGGAATTTTCATTATTTTATGGGTGAGTTAAGTAATATTAAATAAAAAAAAATGAAAACCGTTAATACATACAATTGATTTATTTAAAGTTGGAATAATATGTATTTTTATTAAAGGATAAGAAAATAGGTGCCAGTTCACACTTAACTCTGGAAATAGGAATTTATTTTAATTTTGTGTCTTGGTATGGCCCTTAAGAGAGTTTTTCTGACATCTGAGTAAACATGATCTGTTTTTATGTTTGCAGCTGTTCATCGAAACAGTCCCCGTCCTGTAAAAGTGCCTCGGTGCCATAGTGATCCACCAAATCCTCATCTCATCATCCCCACACCTGAAGGCTTCAGGTATTGAGCATTAGTACAGCATTTTAAACTGTTTTATTCTGCCTTGGCTATGCTGAATATCAGTAAGTGGAACACCATTTCTTTCCCTTTGAGGGCAAAGCAGATAGAAAAAATTAGCACATAAGTGATCCAGATTTTATTGATGTGCTTTTAAGGACAATACAAGTTCCTTTTACTTGCTGCTTGGCTATCCCCCTTTCTGTTGGTGCATGGGTTCTCACTTTGAAGTCATTCTCTTCCCCTTTGCCTTTCCTGAAACCAGTGTTTCAATGTAAAAAGCTTTAATTCAGTGAAAACTGCTCATTAACAACACTTTTATTTCCTTCCACACTTGGAATGCCTGCCTAAGTTCCTGTGGCAGTGCTTTCTGTGATTTACATATATGGAACTTAAAAATGTAGCATTCTGAGATATGGTGGCATTTCTGCATCATTACCAGCCTGCTGTGAACAAGCTTAAAACAGTGGATCTTTTCTCTTGCGTTTGAAAGTGTTGACATGAGAGTTATTGCAAAAATAGTTTAAAAAAATTTTTGAAATAAATATCACCGTGCATAATTTTACACAGAGGGCCCTATTTTACAAGAATATGATGACAGTGAGAAACTCTACAGTTGACTTTTCTTTCAGAAGTCACTTAGCTTTGGGAGAAACTAGTAGTATTCTAAAGATTTGAAGATTATTATTTTGAGGATTATTATTACTATACACATTGGCAGCCACAAAGCTTTTGAGACCCAGAGTTATTCCACATAAAAATTGTTATGTAATTGAAAAACATCTGAAATGAGGCATCATTATACACACTTCAATATTTTGTTTCTAAAACAAACTTTGAACTCCATACATTTTTCTTTTTAACTGTTTCCTGAAGTTTTTCTTCTTGCCACAGCACGCGGAGCGTCCCTTGCGATGCGCGGAGCCATGGCAGTGTTGCTGTGAGTCGCCCCGCTCCCATCGGGAGCGACTCAGCCCAGCCCAAACCTCTCAGCAGTGCATATGAGACCAGGTAGCTGTGCTCTGTGATGTAGCAGACTCATCCTCCCTACATCACCCACATAACTGTTCCCACATGCATCCTAATAGCTCGTTTGCACCTCGCTCTTCCCTCCCATCGTGTCTTCCACTGGCTCCTTCATTCATGTTCGACTTGAGCAAAATCACGTGTCTTAGAAATCAATGATGAGACCACTTTCAGATTCAAAAAGCCTGAACATGTGGTAGTTAAAGCATGCAGTTCTGACATAGGTTACAGATTTGCTCAGTAAAATGTCCATGCAATGAACATATGCCAGTCAGCTCATTGGTATAACTTCAGTAAATAATTAGTACTGATAACTAACACTTAGAATCACAGAATCACTTCCACTAGGATAACTGCAAGATACAACTAAGGGCAAGGATTTTAATTTTTTTTTTCATGTTAGCTAACAGTTTTGGTATTGTAATTGTCTGTCATAAGTATTTTCAAATACTATATAGTGGCAAATGCAAAATTAAACACATGAGGATTTTTAAAAATCATTTCTCCTACACCTATTCTTAGGGTGGTACAGAATAAAGTTAATATGAAAGAAACTATTCTTGTATCAGGACATGTAACAGAAACTGCTTCTGTATCATCACAAGTTATTCTTTTTGACAGACCTGTGTTAGTATTTTTCTTGTTTTTTGATATTTGATTTGGCTGTTATAATTTCAGACTCTTGGTATTTCTTCTCGTATTACAAGTCAGACCACTGACATGTCTCCCAGCTTGAGTTTACCATTTTATTCCCCAGCACCCCTGACTGTGAAAAGCCTGCTCTTAACACAGGATTGTTATCTTAGGGTTTAAAAATAGCTTTTTGCATTATTATTTCTACTGCAGAGTACCAAAAGTTCTTTGGGATAGAAATTCATATGAATGGATACACATATCTGACTGCATCACAAAGCTGGTAGAGAAAAAAACAGGTGGTGAAGGAACAATAGATTGGTGGTGACAAAAGCAAATTTGGATATAACTTGATTATAAATTGTTTTGTAATAAATAATTTTTGGTTGTGAGCCAGCAGACCATCATAGTTTGATTTGTTATCAGATGCATGGCACAAGCATGCATTAAGCTGTTAAGAGGGAAGTAAATTACCACTTTCTATACGCAATCTTTTCTGCAAGTTTTTTATTGCAAGATGTGACTTGCACCTTTTACATCAGCCTCCAGATGTATAGCTTATGAATCTAAGCCTTTTTTTTTGGTTGAAAATACATCTTGAAATTTTTGTCATTCAAACATAGACAATATTTATCCTTTATGCTTCTATTTTAAGCCCCCACATGGAAAAGACAGAGTAGGCAGTAGTCTGCAGCATTGGAATAGCCCTTTCAAGTAACACACTAGAAAATTTTCACTGAGATGTTCTGGCAGCTTTATAAGCTGACAGTGGGATGGATGATTAGTGTTTTTCAAAGACTTGTTTTTTCCTTAGAGTTCTCAGGTTTTTTTTTTTTCTGAAACCATTTTTCTGATGGTTGTTCATAAAATATCTTGGTTTTTTTTTTAATGCACTGTTTGGATTTTTAAGTAGTGTTTAATACCCTGTATGAGCTAGGAATCATTTCAAGAAAAAATGTATGAAAGCAGAGACTGAGTTCTGAAGGCTGTTGAGATTTTTTTTAAGGGTTCTGTTTATTGAGGAAAGCAAAATATTACAATGTAATATATTTCTACAATTTTTTTTTGTTTTAGTATAGTTAAAAGAAAGTTGCAAGCTTTGATGCATTGTGGTCTTAATTATGAATTTTGTTTATTTGTGCTCCAAAAGAGAAATGGAATCTTTTGGATCAACAAATTGTTTTGTGGTCTGGCAAAGTGCGGAGTCCAGTGCCGAAATAGCACAAAGACAGAAGCTTTGTACGCTTTCCAGAAACTCTTTAGACATTTAAGACATGATTACAAGCATTAAATATCTGTGAAGAGTTGAATGTAGGAACTTGGTAAATCAATTGTGCTAGGCAGTGCATAGTGCACTAATGCCACCATAGTTCTAGTGAAGTTTTTTTTTTAACAACAAAAATCAAAAGAAAAAAAACCCCACTATAGTTAACTAGAAATTAAAATCGAAAGCACCAATACCTGGTTGTTTACATAGAGCTTTCTGGTAATTATACATTTATGCTAGGTTTATGTTTATGATCTTTAAAGATGGTCAATTTTTGAGCTAACTGTGGCTATTATTCATAATTTTGTTACTTAGCCAGGGCTGGAGCCAAAAATTATCTAGCATTCTTTGCTTTTACTATAATTTTTGCCTAATAATATGCATACAGACTTTCTGGAGCAATAAAAGGTGTGGGTGTCTAAGATGGGCCTGAAATGGGGTTTAGGCACCTGCATTTGAAACTGTGGTGCTTAGGCCTGTTCAGCTGCTGCCTCATTTTAGAGGTGATGTAGCTTTGCTTGTTTTTAAGCATTTTGTGTATCAGGAATTGTTACTGTATATATGCTGAGAACCACCTTACCCTTCTTGCTCATTAAAACCTCAACTTCCTGAAGAATAATGAGGATTTTCATTAATTTAGTTTCAATTCCTGCTCAAACTTATAAAATCTGGTTGGGCAGTAGTAGGAAGTGCAAAGCAAACATTGTATGGAGAACATTTGCATGGGAATAGGCTTTCTGTGGTTTGGGCTTCTGTTCTCAAGGTTGTAGTGGTGTTTTTCTGTTATTTTTGTGGGTTTTTTAAACTATTTTTAGGTAATACTCAGATACAATTTGGAAACAACTATGGGACTAGTAGTTCTTTTATAGGTGTGTGTGGACCTTGTGATGCAAAGTATCTTTCATCTTTTTGAAGTTGTTAGCTTTCAGTGAAGGATTTAACAATGTTGCCCACTTTTCAGTAACATTTGGCTCATACCTCTAATATAATATGTTTAAGGAGACATCAGTCACAATTCTTCCCCATCAAACTTCAAAAATTGAAGGGGAACCTTTTCCAAAAGGGTAGAAAGACTTCCACAAGGAATTTACATCTCTAAAATGAGTGGACTAATTGTTGTTTGGGGCTGGAGGAAGATGGGTGAAGACCTAAGAATTTAAGTCTTGTTTCTCTCAATATTGTTCTCCTTTCTGTTCAGCCTTCTTGTTCATCTGGCTCTTATTCTGAGGCATCTGATTCCACTCTTTGCTGTCTGGAAGAACTGGGGCCT
This sequence comes from Chloebia gouldiae, assembly GCA_003676055.1. NCBI lineage: Eukaryota > Metazoa > Chordata > Aves > Passeriformes > Passeridae > Chloebia > Chloebia gouldiae. Next base: position 3,151,897 of record QUSF01000038.1, read on the forward strand.
CTAAGCAATAGGGCTGCTGTCCTTTAACAGTGTTCTTCCTGTCAACCAGCTTATGTTTCTTTCCATTGATTCTGACTTAATGCCTATGGACTGTGACTGTATTTGCAGTGCACTAGGCACATATGAATTCAGTTACTACGTTTCACCTGATGATGTGGCTCACATTATCACCCAGCTGAATCACTTCTGATTGTATATCCGACCCTGGCACAAGTTGCATCCTGCAGCATCTATCTTAGTAGTAGATTACAGGTCATGAAAATGGATTCTGTTGCTATAGGCAAGAAACAGTTTGAAGTAGTTCAAGCTTTGGAAGGTTAGGGCTTTTTCAGACAGCAGCATAACTAAAATAATCTAAAAAGTCTTCATTTGAGGGAAAAACAGCATAGAGTTTTCTGTTTACCTTTTGGCATCAGTTTTTCTGTCATGTTGCTTTCATGGTTCATATCCTAGGCTTCAGAGGTTCTGTCTCCTAAAAACTGTAGTTAAATTAGCATTGCACTAAATAAACACTAATGACAAGTTAATTAGTATGATGGCTCTTTTTAACAGGGGTTCCAGTGTCCCTGAAAATGATCGACTTGCTTCAATAGCAGCTGAGTTGCAGTTCAGATCCCTTAGTCGTCACTCCAGTCCCACTGAAGAGCGAGAAGGTGATTGTCACAGTAACAAACTGTAACCTGGATGTGCAGATGCTTTATGTCATTAACATATTTCTCTCTGTTCCCCGCTCTTACCCTTTCAAAAATTTTTTTCACCTCATCGCATTCAGGAATCTTAGATTTTTAACTTGTGGGCTTATATGGTCAGAGGAAGTCCTTTTGTTCTCAGATAACATTCATTATTCTCTTGCCATTCGTATTGTTTCTGAATTGTATCTGAAAGGATTTCCTGGTGCTTTACTGAGTTCCAATGTTCAATATGAAATTAGTAATATGATTTCTGAATTATATACCCCATTTGATAGTAAATTTCAAAGCACTGTTAATGAGATATGAACTGGGTCTGTCAGGACAGTGAAATTCTTTATTCCTGCAGTATTCATTTTACAAATACTTGCTGTTGTTTGAATCCTGGAAGAAGGGACAGGATGTGTGACTTGACATCCTGATCAGGGCTTCTCTGTCAGGTTTCCCCAGCCCCTGTATATGTGCTATTTATGCAACAAATACAGTGAAAGATTGATTGTGCAAATTAAAAGGAAGTACAAAATCTGAAGCAAAATAGAGTTGATACTGTGGACATCCACACTGGACTTCATAGAGAGAAATGCCTTAAAAAATTATATTAAAAGATGTGGGAGATTTTTTTATCTTTGTTAATTTTTAAGCAAATGTTAAAAAACTGTCTGCCTTATGCTTATTCCAATTTTTTTGTATATATATTAAAAGGAAGGTGTCTTAGGTTGGAATGAATACAAATCTTATTCTAAGGAACCTTAGAAAATTGTTTTCCTACAGATATCTTGCATATTAAATTCTGAGTGCCCTGGCTTGAAGTGCTTCCCTAAGATATGGAAGGAGATCTCTGTTTCTATACAAACTAAATTCTATTTTATAATTTATTTTCTGAAGAGAAGTCGGTTTTGATTTCAAGAGCATATGTTGCTATACATGTAGGGCTATTATTCCTATATGTAGGACTATTTTTCAGCTTCTGCTGGAAATAGTGGCATAATTTTTAATACGAGATAAAACTGCTTTTGTCCTCACACATTTCTCTAGAGCCATTGTATCCAAAAGGAGATTCTAGTGGTTCATCCCGCCGGAGCTGGGAGCTGAGAACATTGATCAACCAGACCAAAGGTAGGTGTTTAGGAGTCACTGTAATGTAATGTAATGTCTCTTAGACTTGTGCTGTACTGAAAGGATTGATTTTATTGTGGATTGCGAAGAGGTTTTCACAGCTTTATACACAGGAAATACAAAAAATTGAACCCTGATTGTAGGTATGGGATATTGCTAACAGAATCACAAGGTGTACTTTTTGAGATAGGAGTAATTAAACTTTATAAAAGTTAATTCTTTTCAGTTTCTGAAAGGTACTACCAGCATTCTACAGAACTGAGTTCATTTATTACTATATAGAAATAGCAGAAGTTTGCTATCCCTATTCAATGCCCAATTATGACAGTAGGAAGCACTTCCTCCCTTCCCAAGAGCCCTCCCAGTGTGGGATTTTCCAATTTAGGTGTCTAATAGTGTGTCTCCACACTGTCTCCTAAGTTTAAGTGGGGCTCCTTCCTCTCTTACTACTGATTTTCATTGAAACTGAAAGTAAGTTGATCACTTCAGACACTTCTGTACTGTATGGATCAATACATGAAGCTTGTTTGCATATATTGTGGCAAACATAAATGTGAGAGTAGAACCTCATAAACATGAGAAAAATGTTTCTGTCACATTGGAAACTGGCCCCCTTATGTATGTTACACAGAACACAGGAAGAATTACAAATTCTTACTCTGAAATGTAGAAGTCAGAACATAAATACTGAGTGAATTTCACTTTGTTTAAACTGACAAAGAAGAATGAAGGAAAACTTGAAAATTTCTAGAAGATTGCTGTAATGGGAACTGGTTTTACTGTCCACTGTGAATAAGACTAAGATTTTGATCTAAAACTACAGCAAGGCATATTTGGTATTGCAGAACTAGTATTGACTGTGGGTAGGGGAGGGTTGTGGTGCGTGCCGTGTCCGCTTTTCTCCCCCGAGCGGCGGCGAGATTCAGCGGCAGGAGGGGAGGAGGAGAGTTCAGCCATTCCCCCTTTTTGCTCTGCGCTTTCAGTTCAGGCGCGGGGACAGACGGAGGCGACACGAGACTTGGGAGGGGAACAGGGTGGTTTTATTCTGGAAGCCTCCAAGACCCCTCAGGATGGGTGAACACAGATTTTTTACCTGAATCTCAGAGGAGGCAGGGAATGGAGGTGGGGGGAATCCTGGAAGGGGGAGGGGCAGGGAAGAGCCCGGGAAACAGGGCAGCTGGGTGTGGGAGAAAGGGATTAGGGAAACGGGGGGGCGCAAGTAGATCTTAAACAAAAGAGAAAAACAAAAACCCCGCCTCAGCAGGAGAGTAGAATATACAGAGTTTGGGAGTATCTTCTCCATCCTTTGGAGGCTGCCAGGAACAGGTTAGGCTACTGGCGTCAACAGTGACAGATGTATAATTTTTGTGCTTTACTAAGAGGGGATGAACTACCACTGCCCTGATATCTCTTTGGTCTCACTCACTAGGATGCTGTTTCATGATAAGACTTGAGAACTGGAATTTCTAATATGTCTAAATCTTTGAAATAGCAGATGCCAGGGCTCTTTCAAGAAACCTCTCATATTTCTGAAGACAAAACCTTACCTCTCCTTCTTTCCTTAGTGCTTTTATGACCCTAACATATTTCTGCTCTCAGAGGTTATTTGCAGGTCAAATGCAGACAAGTGTGCTGCATTTCATAAATGTGATTTCCTTGAATTAAGTAAGAGATGATTAGGAAAGCATCACTGTTCTCATTTTACCTTAGTTTTGTATGTGATTCGCAAGTGATAGTTTCATATGTGTTTGTTAAAATGTCTTATTCTTTTCCTATATCTTAATTGGACTCACAAAATAGTTTTAACTCTGGTTACTTCATGTGATATCAAAAGATAACACAATATAATGGTGAATATTTCTTAGTCAAGGAAATTGTTCATCACTCTCTTTAGACACTGCTTCCAAGCAAGCACCGATGGAAGCTGTTCAAAGGTCTGTTCAGTTGTTTGAAGAAAGGAGATACAGAGAGATGAGAAGGAAGAACATCATTGGCCAAGTTTGTGACACACCAAAATCTTACGATAATGTCATGCATGTAGGTTTGAGAAAAGTGACTTTCAAGTGGCAGAGAGGAAACAAAATTGGTATGTTCTTTATACTTTCATTTATCTACCTAAAATACCAAACTTCATATTTTTTAACAAAATCAAAGACTATATTTAAAAATCTTCTGTCTCTGCATAGGTATTGTCAACTTTACTGAAATCAAAACGTTAAAATATAAAATACTGTTTTGGCTAGGATTTTCTTAATGTAAAAGGTCACTGACATTTTCATTGGTCAAATAACAGGAAATAAGGAGTAGGACTTTGTTAGTTACTTAGGTATGATCTTGTGTTACCTCCTTGTGTCTAAACTTATAAAATGTTCAGGTTCTGCATTTGGAAGAACCAGAAATATTAATGGAAATTAGTTGGAACTCTGGGATTTAATTCACCAATATTATTGCCTCCCCCATATTATCATATTTTACTCTCTGGTTTGGGATTTTGGGGGAAAATATTTGTTCTTGAGAAGTTTTCTTTCAGGTCAGCCGATTAATGTTTTTACTTTCATTCAGCTTGAACTTGGGGCTATGAATGTGGTATTGTTACAGTTAAAAGCTACTTGGAGTTGTAAATGAAAAGGAAGGTAAAAAGCAGTGATGTTTCCTCATTGCAGTTGATGTACCTGTTGCTTATTGAAGGCAATGTACTGAATTCTCCTTAACTTCGCAGGTGAAGGCCAGTATGGGAAGGTGTATACCTGTATCAGTGTTGACACTGGAGAGCTGATGGCTATGAAGGAAGTGAGTACTGTGAATACAAGAGTCACTGCTGCCCTTGTTTTTTTCCTAAACCAAATGTGGGTGATGTAGGAAGCATTGAGGGTTTCTGCACACTGCTGTTAGAAACGGGGAAAGGATGGGAACACAAATTGTTTCTTCACGTAGCCATAGCTGCTGTTAGCGCTTTTTCCTCAAGTTGCTTTTCAGTTTATAACTTTCAATTGAAATGTTTGTAAAATGGATAATGTTTTTTTTTAGTGATCCCATAGGATGGTTGTGAATTTAAATGAATGCTTAATATATGTGAACTTCCATTAAGAGATTTTAAATAATTTTGAGACACTAGTGAAGACTGTACACAAATTTGTATTTTACTTGGCACTGTTTCCTCTCACATTACTTTATTCTTCATTTCTTAGAGCAAAAGATAGGAATTGTGACATCAGATATTTTTCAACTTCTGTAGTGTGAGCTAGGTTGAGTCACAAAACTGCTGACTAACTTAGTGGGTACAGAAAATCTAGTTTTCAGCATAGAAGTAAGTAAAGCTGTGTAGGTGTAGAGATCTGTTGCCCCTACAACACCTCGTGGTTGTTTTTCTTTTAAATTATTGTTTAGTTTTAATGCATTTCCACATCTTTAGACAACTACAAACATTAAGTGCTCACAGCAGTTACTGTGACAACCATTGGATGTTGCAGCAGTTACAATTTATGAGCCATCTACACATACTTACATTATGTATGTGTAGAGGTGTAGGTTATATGTGTCCCAAAGTGTAGATAAGCAAGACTGAGCTTGTGCTTCTTGTACCATACTCAGTCACTGACTAATAGCAGCACTTGAGATTTTGTTGCTGTTATGTTTCTCTCCTCCTGATGAAATAACATTTCCATCTCTCCCCATCAGCTGCGCTGTGTTTCTATAATTCAGTTGCTTTCTAGGTGCAGGTGCTGTTCAGATTAGTATGTATGTGCTCTTTAGTAAAAGCTGAAGTAAGCTCATACATAGATCTTGTTTGGGAGATGTTTGTTTCACTAGGCTTGAATGAAAACTCTTAGCAACTTCCAAATAAAAGACTTTTGTGGATTTCTTTAAGAATAACTTGGGGGATTTATTAGATTAGATTATTAGATTTATTCATTTTTTTTTAACTGGTTAAGAACACTGCATTTCCCTGCCCTTCCACCAAGGACACTCTGGTTGTACTACCTCAACCACAGTGTCATTAAAATGACTTCAGATTATAGTGGACAAGCTTTACTACAAATACATAGTATTGAACCTATGCATTAGGGAATATGTAAAATACTTGAATATAATTTGTAACCTTTTTGTAATCTTCATATATTTAATTATACCACTACTCGAGTACAAACTGTATCCTGGAATTGTTACACAGAATGTAACAATCATAACATCCTAGCAACTGAAGGCAATATATGTGCATTTATTTCTTTAACAGTTGTCCTGCACTCAATTAATGAAGCTTCTGTTTTCTAACACTATGGGAAAAGTAGCATCTTCCATAATTTTCTATTCATCTTGCTTATCTTTGCATGGTTAGAAGCTTTAAATGAGTTTTTCAGAATACCTGATGATGGTTTTTGTCATTGAACAGTCCATCACAGCATACTGTAGAAGTAATGAAAACCAGTTTCTTTCATCAAAACTTTTGATTGTATTTGTTTCATGCCTCACCTTTTCTTTGCAGTTGCCTCATTCTCATTGAATAAACTCCTCAAAGAGATCACTTAGACTCTGGTGATGAAGTACCTGGCAGAAAATCTTTGTTGAATGATAGCTCTCTCTTAGTTGCTTTCAGATTCTCTTGTATTGTGTCTGTCTACCCCATTTAAACTGGAAGGCAAGCACAGAAGAGATATATATGTGCACATGAGTGTACTGACACATTTAAGTAACATAATTTTGCTCTTCTAAAGTTTCTAAATCATCATAGTTGTAGGTAGTTTTCCAGAAGTAGCTTAGTGTGCTTTATTTGTTTTATTTGTTTGGAGATGGGAAGGGGCAATTTGAGGCTTTTTGTGTGATATGCTATTTAACAATAACAACAACAATAAAAGCTTTTTGTTGCATTTGAGTTTAGGATGGATTGTTTGCTTTTTTGGTTCCTTATTAATTTGAAATAGCAGCAAAATAATGACAAATCTTTCTTGCAGATAAGATTTCAACCTAATGATCACAAAACCATCAAAGAAACAGCTGATGAACTGAAGATTTTTGAAGGCATCAAACACCCTAACCTGGTTCGTTATTTTGGTGTGGAGCTCCACAGGGTAAGAAAACATAAATTATTGGGCCTTTTTTATAAGGCAGAGTGAAAATTTTAAGAAGCTTTGCATTATTGGAGGTTTTTACATGAGAACATTCTAGTTAATCTTGTAAGTTATCTCTCTGAATAGCAGTGTGTCTTTTTTCCTCTGAATATTGAGGTCTCTGAAACATAGTTAGGAGACTTTTTGGAACTGGTACATAAACAGAGGAGGCTTAAAATAAGTGAATAGAGTGAGTAATGCTGGAACTATTCTGTGCTGCTACTCTGTTGAACTGGTCTAAAAGCAAGTTATATCATATATGGTATGGTAATTTCTGTATGTAGATAAAGACTGGACAGGCTAAAACCTGTCCCTGTTAGCAGCAAAGGTGGTACTTGTATCATGTTGATTCCTGGAAAAATCTTCTGCTGGCATTTAAATCTTGATTCCAGACAAGTATTGGAATTTGGCTAGCATCTCTTCAAAATGAAAAAGCAAGTTTTTGTGCTTGAGCAGCAGAAGTAATGAAATGTATTTTTCTATGGAATTGGATTCCAGAGTTGTGTGCTGGGATACTCAGCTTGTTACTGCTCTGTGCTTTCCACATGCTCTTCCCTCTTGTGAGTCTCAAGTTCTCATGTCTTGGTGCTTGGATTTGACTGGTTTGCTCAATATGGAAGAAATTGTTTTGGTGACCCATTGCTGGCTTAGAAGGGGACATAGGCTGCTTTCTGCAGTTCTCTATTTGAGACAAATTTGGGTGTCTGTGCCACTAGGTCATTGTTTTTTTGGACTAGATTCTAAATCTCTTTGGTGTCTTTTCCATCTTTTTGTATTAATTCAGTCTGCTTGAAATCAGCTGGGCTTGGAGACAGAGTGGGAACAGAAACCTAATTTTTTTCTTAAAGTGAGTTAGAGTTGGCATGCTTGTTCAAGCCACAGCAAAGAACGAAAAACTTGCCCATTTCAAGCAGTTAACACATGATACTGCAGGAACTGAGACAGAGAGCAGGGATAGAAAAACAAGCCCAAAACACAATTTAGTGCCCCTTTTTTTCCCCCCTTCTCTAAATAAGGAAAGAATCTCTATAAATTTCTGTGTAATACACCTGCAAGGTTTCCAAAGTATCATTTGCTTGATGCCAAAGCACTGTATTTTTATACCACCGAATAGTATCAGTTATGTAGAAATGATGCAGATAGGCGTGTAGCGAGAGTTTCCATAGCTGTGCAGTAGAATATTGGATACTTCATGGTAAGTGATACTTTCATTAAGACATTACATGATACTTTTGTTATTTATTTAATGAACAATGAAGGATGTAAGGAAAACTGTATCTTAATTTGGTGTTTAAAGGATAAAAATTATACCCAGTGAAATCTGATTTGCTTCCCAAAACAGGAAGAAATGTACATCTTCATGGAATACTGTGATGAGGGCACTCTGGAGGAGGTATCAAAACTGGGCCTTCAGGAACATGTCATTAGGCTGTACTCAAAGCAGATCACGATTGCTATCAATGTACTACATGAACATGGTATTGTTCATCGAGACATTAAAGGTAATGTTAACCAAAAAGGTAATGTTGTTGTTTCAGTGTGGTAGATGAGAGCAGGGGGAAGGATGGGGGCATGTATTTGCATATTTAGTGTGCATTATCTATGCAGCCATTATTTGTATAAAGCCTTCTATTATTTTTTTCAGTTTACGAGCTACTGGATAGTTTCACGCTTTTTCTTTTATGTGTAGATTGTAAAAAACATTCACAACTGTCATTTCAAACTCATAAATTTTGCCCATGATTTATATAGTTTTCTTGGAGGTTGTTAAGATTATTGGGGATTTATCTAAACTAAGTTATTAGTCCTTGCATTTTTAGCACTAATGTACTGAGTTGTGTAATGCTGTTTTCCTTCTTCTCCGTGCAAATAAGTGGTGTTTTCTGGAGCTGACAGGCAGTGTACAGTGCTACAGTTGTGCATCAGAACTTTTCCTTGTGATTCCATTTTCCCAAAGAGTTTTAGAATTTCAGATGAATGGCTGATTAAACTTAGTAACAAAGCTGTTGTTAAAAGAACTTAAGTGATTTTAGGACATCCCTTTATCTAGTGTTTTTTTTCCATACATTTATCTTCTCGTGCCTGGCTGTCAGCATTTGTGTATGTAATTAGCAGACTGAAACTACAGTAACCAAAGGGGGGTTGGGCTTGGCATTTAAGATACCCAGTATCAGTCCTCATTTCAGGTTAATTTTTCTTTTTCTGCGCCTTCCAACAACATCCTCCATGTCTGGTTATCTTGGTTTTGTTAGTCTGGCATATTTGGCTCATGGATGGCAGGAAACTTAGGCAAAGGTAGGGGAAGCAATGCACACAATATGCCCTGTGAATGCTCATTTTGTGACAAGGCAGTGCAACCCAACGATGCTGGGTTTCTATGTCCCTCTTGCTCACAGGGTTTTGAATCACCGCAGCAGTGTAGGAGGTTCCCAGTTGCTCTTGGTCCTTTGGCCTCGTGCTTCTCATTTGGGAAAAGAACTATCTACGATCCAGAGGCCTTCCACCCAGGTAGGCCACTCTTGAGTCAGTTTTGGCTCTTTTTTTCCTAGAAAACACTTTCCCTCATTCCCATTCCCCAGCAATCTTACCTGTTCTGGTTCTCCTTCCTCACCAAAGGTTTCTCTCCAGTTGTGGATATCCCTTTGTGCTTTTCACAGTTCCTTCTTTGCCCTTTTCTTGATCACTCCTTGTCCAGGTTCTGCTTAGCTGGATTATGCTCTCCTGGAAGCTCGTTGTGATCAAAATCCAAGGCTGGCTGACAGGGATTTCTTTTGTGCTGCTCAATGTCATTGCTGATATCTGGATATGTTTCCAAATAGGTCTTCTGCTCTTCAGGGAAATGCACGGAGTGAGAAAAGCTGTTTAACAGAACTGTAATACTGTGTTACCTGAGAGCATTTCTGTCACAACAGGTTCCTTACGTCAAATGTTGGAGTGTTTCTTGAGAGTAACAGAGGGTTACTGCAGGCACATCTGTGTATAGACCTTCCTGAAACTCCATGGCAGAATATAAAGACAGACCACAGAGGGTATTTTGACAAAGGTTACTTGATGCATTGGAAGTCTTTTGCTCATTGACTTCTTTTATGCTAACATTGCATCCCCAAATTTTCAGGCTAACAGCAGTAAAGAACACTCTAATTTTAATTTTGGGTAGTAGACTGGTACTCTTATTTTTCTGATAGGGAAGAATGACATTCAAACTGCTAAAACTACTTTCCTATGAAAATCTCGCTGTCAGATCGCACTAGATCTCTCATAGCCAGTTTGTTTAACATCACTGTCAATCTATTTCTTTTAGCAACAGATAAGCAATTCTTATAATGATTGTTTATCTGTATCCTGCAAGACACCTGTACTTGGTGTCTGCAAATATCTTGTTCTCAAGAATAGACTTTGGATTAGTAGTGTCCCCTTTGGCCACTGTTGTCTTTCAGTTGCTATTATGGCATCCAGCTCTATGTGGGTAAAAGACAAAGCAAGATACAGCTGCCAAAAACATTTTTCAGCCTGTGGTGGTGAGGGCAGATGGAGGGTTATGTTGGCTGGTTATTACATTTGGCTGCACTGCTTTTGTTTAATCTGCATCACTTTGAAAAGCAGGTGGTGCTGATCTGTAGCAGGAGATAGTCTCTTGTGATACTCTTTTAATCTCTATTCTGGGTATTGAATTTTAATTCCTGTGGCTACGCCCAGTTTCTCTGGTTAGAATGATTTCATTTTTTTTAAGGAAGCTGTTCTGGTCAGTGATGCAGGATGATGGAATGTTTAATGCTGGAGGGAACCTGTGGACATCTCTGAGCTCTCTGTCCTAAACAGGGCCAGCCTTAGTATCAGATCCAGTATCAGATCAGATTGCTCAGGACATTGTTGAGGTGAGATATATGTGTATCTCCAGGGATGGAGATGCCTTGTTCCAATGACTTACCTATCCCCACTGTGAAAAGCTTTTTCCTGATAGCTCCCTGGAATCTGCAAAAGTTGATGTTGTGTCCATTGCTGCATGACCATTTCACAGTGTGCCTTTGAGGGAAAAGTCTGTTTCCACAGTCTTGCTATCCTCCCATTACACAGCTGAAGACAGCAGTAAATCCCCTGCACGCACACTCCCCCAAGCATCCCTTCTTCAAGCTCAGCAAACCCATCTTGCAGCCTTTCCTTGTACACTGGGCTCACCAGCCCTCTGAACATCTTGATGCCACTGTCCTGGGTTTGCTCCAGTGTGTCATTGTCACTCTTGTGCTGGAGAGCCTAAAAACAAGACACAACACTCAAGGAGTGATCTCATAAGTACAGAATTGAGAGGAATTAATGAGGCCATGCCTGGTGGATTCTCTTCAGGAGAGAAGGGCATATTCTTGAAGAGTGCTTGGATGAATATAGAAAATGAAAAGATTGTATCTGTATCTTTAGTAAATCAGAAACCTCGAATGAGATGCCCTATACAAAAAAGTCTTCATCAAACTGCTACTGTATTATTGTCTTCTTGTAATCTTGTTGTTAGCTCAAAACTTCTGCTATCCTGTCTTCCTGATGAGCACAAAGGAAGGAATGTCATTTTTCAAGAGCTGGAAAACTGCAACAGGAGACTGTGGGCATGTGTCATGCTCTCTAAGAGACTGAGAAAAAAGAGTATGCGGAAGTTGATTTTCTCATCCAAGGGTAGCATTTGGCCTGCTTGTTTCCTGAATGAATTTGGCTGCTGCACTGCTTAAGCACTGGCTGTGGAATGTCTGAGCTGCCTCTTTTTCTGGAATTACAGCACAGCCTTTAGTGGGGCTTTTTGTACTGCTCCATGGACTCACAGGATTTTCATCAAAACCTTTGGACTATCATGCTGGTGCAGTTTTCACTGCTCTTACTACGGGGCTGATTTGGCAGAGGTACAGGGCATGAAACTTGAGTTTAAATGCTTTAGGCTTGGGCTGCTTTAGCAGGAATGTGGCTTTTGACACTGTCGCTTCACAGTGTGCCCAGGAGGACCTGTGGTGTAAGAGGAGGCAACCTCCTGCCTCTGCCAAGTGCATCCAATGATGGTGCTTCAGACAGTGCATGTGTAGGGGGAGAGAAGGAAAAGATGGGGATGGTCTCTTTCTGCCATTTTACTCATGGTCTTTGGTTGTATTTTGCCTGTTAACCATGTGGATGTGTAGGAGTTTCGTTATTCCCAGTAGTGTTAACTGTCAAAGGTAAAAAAAGCATCAGGCGTCTTCGAAGTACTGACTCTTGACTGCTCTTCTTACACGGGTCCTGCTGGCTCTGTGCAGGTTTCATTTACTGCTTTTACAGACTCCTCCTGCAGTCTGGTCTTGGTTTTTGAACAAGCAGTTTACAAAACAAGCTCCAGTGACACCATATCAGTGGAAGCTGACAGAAAGTGTCTGCAACATGAGTCTTCATGTGCTGTCTCTGGCTTCTTGCTGAAGTTTGATTCAGTGCCTTATTCCATTTGACGGTTCCAAGTGCTTTCAGGAAAAAGGTTCACAGGAGCTTTCATGGCAATACTTAGGCTAAATTGTCATTAGTTCTTATTAAAAGGGATAAAGGCTTGTTTGCAAGGCCTTGGAATAAGATTTTGAACTGTATTAAACGAAACTATTTCCTAGCCTAAATTCTGTCAGAAGAGATATTGTTGCACTTCAGCACTGTTGTAGTTGGAAACACTTTGTAGCCGTCTGAAATTTTCATGTTGCTTTCTTGAGGAATGGAAACAAAAGTTTCCAGAACATCCTTGAAAAACTGTTTGCTAGTGAGGACTGTTTTTCCTAAGCTCTTTTTTTAGGCTGAGTGCACCTACTTTCTATCTGACAACCAACTGCTTGAAAACATTGGAAAAGCAGTTGACAGTTCAAAGGAAGAAGAAGCTGTTACTCTCCTGATGCATTGTCCATACTTAGTGTTCCATCAAGCAGCCTTCTTGTACTGCTTTGTGTTTTCTGGATCCTTCATTGAAGGAGCTGAGGGATGGTCTACCGAACTCTATTACAGACACCTGTGATTGCAGAGTGACTCTGAACTTAGGTGCCACTGATGGCAAACTGTAGAATCCAGTGAAAGAATTCTGGAGGATGTCCAAGCATCTGAATGCCAGAAGTGGAATACCATTGCACACAATGTGGAGAGAAGTTGTATTCCCTGAAGGTTAATTCTTTCAGGACTTGTAAAAATCTACAGTAACTAAAGGTTGGAATTTACTTCTGTTAATGATTTTGCTCACTCATCAGTTGCAGTTCTATGTAACACCTCTTGGACTAAACAGTTATCAACTATTGTCAGGGTAGTCAGAGTCCTTTGAGAAGTGGGCAGGGTTTTGGCATCATTGACCTGCACTGCCTTTCTTTGACTTGAGCTTTTTGAAGATTCTTTGTATTCTTTATAAATATCTTGGGGATGACCAACCAAGTGAATGGGAAAAGGCTATTAACTAAGATTAACACAAAGGAGGAGCAGCCAAGAATTTCTGCACTGATCAAAGTGGAACAAAAGTGGGAAACTGTGGAAGGTTCTATTGAGATGACCCATTTTTGAATTAATATTTTGTGTGACATGGGAAGAGGCTTACGTGTAGTGAAATCCCCAACATCTGTCTACTCCTATTATCTATCTTTGCTCAAGAAAGACCACAGCTGAAGCTCTATTTCTGACAGGTGATACTTGCAGCCTATTTGTGCTTTCATTGTGATACTTGAAGAGTCCAGAATGTGGTCTGACATAAAGAGCTCCTTCTGCTCTACCTGTTTCCTGTTGCTGTCAGAATGAATATTTTGGCAGGATGTTGAATGAAAGAAAACCAGATTGTCAAAACGACTTGGTTTATTTTGTATTGTTTTGTTGAAGAACTCATTTGAAGCCACTTGCAGATTCCCCTTGGAGATTTTTAACTATGCTAGGGAAGTTTCTTCTCATGTAAGCTGCCAGTATAGCAAGTTATTTTAATGGTAGTCCTACTCCAAAAATTACTCTAGAAGTAAAGTGCAATAGGAGCAGGCACTTGGTAGTATAAGTAATAAAATGCTCTAAACTCTGTTTTGTAAGTCTACTGTGACCATAGGGTCATTAAGGTTGGAAGAGACCTCCAAGATTGAGTCCAACCTTGGACAAACCACCACTATGTCGGACAACCAAACCACGGCACTGCCATGCCCAATTGTATCTTGAACACTTCTAGGGACGGTGACTCTGCCACCTCCCTGGGCAGCCTGTTAAAATGCCAAACCACCAGTGAAGAAATTCCTCCTGATGTCCAACCTGAACCTCCCCTACTGCAGTTTGAGACCATTTGCTCTTGTCCTGTCCCTGGTTACCTGGTAGAAGAGGCAGACCCCCACCTCCTCCTTTCAGGCAGTTGCAGGGAGCAATAACGTCTCCCCTGAGCCTCCTTTTCTCCAGGCTAAACACCCCCAGCGCCCTCAGCCACTCCTCAGAGGACTTGTGCTCCACACCCTTCACTGACTATGGTGCCCTTCTCTGGACGGGCTCCAGCACCTCAATGTCCTTCTTGTAGTGAGGGGTCCAGAGCTGGACACAGAACTTGAGGTGCAGCCTCACCAGAGCCCAGTACAGGAGGGTGATCCCTTCCTTTGTCCTGCTGGCCACACTATTTTTATTGGCAAGTATGATATCATCTGTCTTGACTCAGAAGAACTGAAGAGGTACTAGAGGGAGGGACACAGCAATGGCCTCTGCCAGGAAGCAGTTTCTTCTGACTTTAGTGCTCACAAGGAAAAGCACTGGAATTCCTGAAGGAATCATTTCTTGTAACGAGCTTGAATGGAAAGATGGAAAGCTGTTTAATTTGCCTGCCATACTTTTTTTTTTTGTTTGAACACTTGTCAACTTCCAGTACAATTCATGTTTGCACAAGCCCACTGGAACATCTTTAATGCTGTCGTGTTCCACACTTAATTCACAGGTAAAGATCTAAATGTGAATTCAGCTATTATCCATTGCAACCTCCAAGGCTATATTAAGACACCCTCAAATTCAGCTCTGGTTTAACAAGTGTGTCCCGTGTTTCCTTGTGTTTCCTAGGAGCCAACATCTTTCTTACCTCATCTGGACTGATTAAACTAGGAGACTTTGGCTGCTCAGTGAAGCTGAAGAACAATACCCAGACAATGCCTGGAGAAGTGAACAGTACCTTGGGGACTGCAGGTGAGGAAGCTTGTGCTAGGCAGGTGCTTGCCTAGTTACCATAAAGGAAGATACCTCTGCTAGAAGCCTGGAATAAAACCATGTGTTTCAGGGAAACTTGATTTTACTTTAGCTAGTTTTGTGCTTTACATCCAGAAGCCAAAACAATAGGCGAATGATAATAATATGAGAGTTAAAATGGTGTTTGTCTGTAACTATAGAGATGCTGGAGCATGTGTTTTCTGAGGTTGTATTTTTCTCTGCAGCCTTATTGAGGTTGCAGTCTGAAACAGTACTCTTCACCGAACAGCTGCTTAATAGATTTTCAGAAAATGGCAGTCACTGAAAGCATGTACTGTAACAGCATTTTCAATATCACTTTTCAAACTGAATGACAGTTGTGCTGAAAACATTTCAAAAACCAAGAAACCAGCAAATGGCAAAACTTAGCAAGAAAACCTGAGTAGTAATTCACTGGGTATTTCAAAAAGCATGTGGTTTTCCCAGTCAGTCACTTGATGCATATGGTTCCTTCTGCTGTATGAACTGATGGCATCATATATGTTGTTTCAAAGCATACATGGCTCCAGAAGTAATCACTAGAGCTAAAGGAGAAGGGCATGGACGTGCAGCAGACATCTGGAGCCTGGGCTGTGTTGTCATAGAGATGGTCACAGGCAAGGTAAGAATGTTTCATGTACTGATGAAAAGCAAACTGTTCTTGGCAGTTTTTCTGCAAATTCTGGTCTCAGCAGTTTGTCACACTCATGTCTGCAAGGACGGGATGGTTTTCATTTCCTGGAGCACAGAAATACATGCTACAGTGGGTAGCAAGTTATTTACTAATGCTTGCACTTAGCAATGCTGTCACCTATTGCAGAGGCCTTGGCATGAATATGAGCACAACTTCCAGATCATGTATAAAGTGGGGATGGGTCATAAACCTCCTGTTCCTGACAAAGTGAGCCCAGAAGGGAAAGACTTCCTTTGCCACTGCCTGGAAAGTGACCCAAAGATGAGGTGGACGGCCAGCCAGCTTCTCGATCATCCTTTTGTCAAGGTTTGTCTGATGACTTTGGCTATGAAAACTGCAGATGGGAATGGGGAACAGCTTTTAGTTGGCTTCTTTGTTCTCTGTGATGCCTCAGAGGTTGGTACCATGGTGAGGGGCTGCTAGCAAATTGATGCTGTCCAGGAAAAATGGATTGGCAACTTTCCAGAAGCACATGGAGTTGTTTTCAGCAAGCATGTTGACTATAGGATGTGATGTGCATCATGCAATAAACTTTAACTGCTGTTTTGAAATGCATTATGTTAAAAAGACAAGTCAGGCTTCAACTAATTAGATCTAAAGGGTTTTCCAGCAAAAACTTCAGCAAGTACAAGTGCACAGGTTTTTAGAGATAAGGGCCCCTCCATAAAAAGTGTAACAAGCATGTGCTTGAGAACTCTCCCATTCTTCTGTGCAAAGAGTTCATACTTAAAACATTCATACTGAATGTTTTATCTGGCAGCTGCTGTAACAGTCTTCAGTTCTTCCATGAACTATGGTGCGATGCCTTCCTTAAGAACAGGCAAATATTCACAGCTACAAACTGAGCTGTATTAGTAACTTGTTTTTTGAAGAAATAGGAGTACAGTAGGTTATTGAATTCTGTCTCATTTTCCAGCATAAAGTTGATCACTTTGGTGTTCTGGTTCAGTAGCCGTGTGTTTGGCATCATCACCCATCCCTCATCAGTGCAGCTGTAGCAGATCCCATCCATCAGAGGTGGACACTGCTTTAGGCACCTAAAGGATGCAGTTAACAGTGGGAATGTCAGTACTCCCATACAAACACTTGTAATGCATTACTGTGGAACAAGGGAGAGAAAAAAACTTCAAAGATGTGAAGGTGCTAAAGAAAATTGATCCATTATCATCTTGCTGCACGAGGGAGGTGGCTGAAGTAATTGCCTTTTGCTTGCTTCACAGGTTTGCACAGACGAAGAATGAAGTTACTCAATCTCTGGCCTTTTCTATTCTGATAAGATTTGAATCACTACTGTATGTAATATTTACATAAAGACTGTGCTGAGAAACAGAATAAAAGTTGACCTTAACGAAGACTGCACAAGTGACAGTGTCACTTCCTCTGCTGCTCCTGTACATTTTACTTGGCACATGTTGCTCATGTGATGTGTCTGCAAGTTGGAAGAAGCTGCATGTTTCAGTGAAAGTGCCATTACTACTGTATATGGACCATACCCTTTTTGTTCCTTCTCCTGTTTCTCATTTGATTGAGAACTCGTATTGTTAATATGTAGTATTTTTGAACTCTCTAGGTTCAGAAAAATGCTGTAGTGTTACATCAGGCATTATGGACCTTGTTTTTTTAATCTGAGTGCACTGACTGTGAACTTTTACTGGGGTTTTTGTTTATTTGTTTTTGGCAAGCTTCAGATTGTTATGCACAAGGCTGATTAATGAAATTTAAAAAAAAAGTTTTTCTCAATAAATGGTTTATTTTAGGAGATGTTGGTGAAGGGTTTTCCTTACAAAAATAAATGTGGGACTGTGCCACATTTTAAACTTTTTTGCAACATCGGGATAAGACTGCTAAGCTGACCTAACTGGAATAAGCTGCTCTTTTATTGCAATAGGCAGTGTCTTGTCAAGTTTCAAGATGAGTACTGTGAGATGCTTCTTACACAACAGAAGTAAGGTTCCCCCTTTCATCGCCTTCTGAGAAAAGAGGGTAATGGGCAATTCCTGACACTACCTTTTATTTAAGGGATAACTTCTTGGATGTATGCACTGTGAATAGGGAGTACTCTGCATGATATTTTTGTCTTTTAGAAGAGAACTCTACAAGCTGATTCTTGTGCTCTGTTTGGCAAAACCAAGAACCTACTGTTACCTTTCGAAAACTGACTTCTGATTCTGGGCTTTCATTTCCCCACCACACCTCAGTTGTCATCAGCCTTAGAAAAGGAAGAGAGATTAGAAGTGGTTAGCAATTGGAAGAAACAGCCTGCAGTACATGATCTAGTTGATATTTTTTTACTTGTTATTACAAAGAGGTGACTTAAAACTGTTACTTGTAAACATTACTGGAAGTTTACATATTCTTGTTACAGCTTTAGATTTAAAATAGGTAATTTAAAACTTGCTTTAAATATTTGGTTTTATATTCTAGTATCTTGTCTCTCATCTTAATCCACAAATTCTTGATTAATCACAAGGTGTAGTGTGAGTTGTTAAGGAGGTACCAAAATATCTGACATTTCTATCTAGATAAAGTATGAGCCTTGCTGTGCATGTCACCTATGCATGTATTTAGGCTCTCAAAAAATATAAATTTAAACTGAGACTTTCCCTTCTTTTCAGTGCTCTATCTTCAGTTGTGTGATAGGAGGGGAAGTATGTTGTCATCCTCATTAAAGGACTATGAAAGTACCTGAAGTCAAAGTGTCGCCCCCAGCTTGCTGTGTGCTTCACTTCACAGTGTAACAGAAGTATCTGAGTTGTGTCCTCACTTGCCTTGTTTCAGGTGCCCCTGAGCACAAACAGGGACTGTGAACAGCTTTTAGGAGTCAAGATAAAGGTAATAAACTCTTACCAGTTTTTTCTTGCCAACCAAAAGAAAACTCATTCACTGCATATTAGCTTTTTATAATTTTATTTTTGTATAAACAAACATTAAGACTAATTTTGTTAAGGCAGTTTTAGAACATACAGTTGCTTGTGGGGATGAGGGGCGAACACTGCTTCCTAATAACCTATGTCATTGTTTTAATACAGTGAACTGCAGAAGTTTAACTTTGGCAAGGACCATTAAGCTTTCTCCGTCAGTGAGTGCTGGAAGGGCCTCAGTGGTGTGTGCCAGGACTTGCACAGGTGCTTAGGAGGATGGATCCAGGAGTGGCATGTTTGGCCCCTCAGCCTGTTCTAAGAGTTGGTCCCAGGGAAATGGGTATAAAATCATCTTAACACTCTTTCAGAAGTATTTACTTGTTTGGTGCTTTCCTCTGGGAGAAGGGCACTGCACGCAGTTGGAGAGGAAAGGGCTAAGATTCATAAGGAATGCCAGATGTCTTCCTTACTGCATCTTAAATCTGTGGCTCTCAGGAAGGCACAAGAGCCTCTGTTACTCCAGGAATATGTATTTCCTGCTCAGAACTGCTCACCTACCACCCTGAGAAAAGGCCACTGGGGATGCCAGGTAATGTTCACAGTAAAATGCTACCGTGGAGAGGCCTTTCCTTTCTCCCCTCCCAGCCATTTTCCAGTTCTTGTGTACCGTGGCTTCAGGTCTGGCTTGTTATGTGCCTGATCATTACAAGATGCAATACTCAGTTTTTCACTGTTAAGAGTGTTACAGGGCACTCTAAACATTTCAGTATTTATAAATATTACAGTATTTTCTACTCTTAGGCTCTAAAAACATCTGAGCCCATGTTTCTGTTCATGACATTGAACAACATGCTCCTGAAAGCTTCAGAACATAGGGAATGCATGTATGCACAAGATGTGGGAGGCAAAAAGCCCCCGAGAGCAGTCTTTCACACTGCCTATGCCTTCCTTCATGTTGTAAAGTTACTGCCTCCACTATCCCTAAACTTCACTTATTGCCCCATGCTAAAAGCACTACTTCACCTTTTCAGGTGCTGCACATTAAAAAGGTGAGTTTCTAGATTATCTGATGTACTGAATAGCAAATACATATTTCATGGAATGATTCATATTGTTGTATTAGCCTGTTTCTTCTGGCCTCAGTCTTACTACATGAAAAGAGCAATGTTTTTATACCAGCTGCTAGAGTAAGACTACTCACTTTCCTCACTAAAGACTATAATGGTTTAGCTCTATGCTGAGTGAATATGGACTATCTTTTAAACTGTCAATCACAACCGCTACAGCTAAGTGTCAGGATCTGTAGACTTAAAAAAATTGTGATTTTTTTTTCCAATCATATTTGCTGTTAATGTCCCCACTTTTCCTTTTTTTTTTCTGCTTTAAACAAGTTATTTCTAGTAACCTGCAGATCCTTAACTCTGGAAGTTTAAAAACAGGGGTCAGCTGCTCTGAAATCAGTGCTAGGAATGTCATAGCAACCTCTTTCCTCAGAGCTTGATTCTAGTTTTATTTAAGAAGGGTGTCAGATCAAGGCAGACAAAAAAATCAGCCATACCTACTGTCCTAGGTCTCTCTCCTAGTTCCCCCTCCTCCTCAGAAGAAAATAATTAGCTATTACTTCAGGCTGGCTGTTATGAGGCACCAAGTAAACTAATTTATCAGAAAAGACAGACAAGCAGGTTAATTAGGATCACAACAGTATGGGTATGGGGCATACATTCTAATGCACACTTTGCATTATTTCACTACACCATGCCCAGTTATTTTCTTTGTGAAATTGCTAGGATGGCCTGGAATTTTAAGTAGCATTTAAAGCCAAAAGGAATTTTACTACTTCAATTTTTCCAAATTAAAAATTACATTTATTCTGAAGAACTACAAGTTTCAGCTATCCCTCAGATGTATGGCCTGGGGAAAGAGAGGGCGATGGGTAACTTAGCTCTGCTCAGGCCACAAGGCCAAATTCTAATCCAGGTTCTGCTACTGCCAGGCTCCAGTGTCTGGATATCCAGGGTCTGGCTGAAGTTTTGAAGGACCCATGTAGTGCACACTGTGGGAGTAAGTTCTGGATGTACAAAAACTCTACTGTAGTTCTGCCAGTTCAGCAGAGCTGCTTCAGTCCAATACTGCTATAACCAAGCACAGCGTCCCGCTGTACTGTATTTAAACACTGACAGATTATGGTTGTTAAACTGTGTGAACTACACAACTATCAAGTTTAATCATCTTGTAACAATCTTCTGACATTAAAGCTTGTACCTCTGGTTAGTTTCCAGGTAGAGTCTCTTCATACAAGCATGCTGGAATTTTTTTTTTTTCTTCAAAACTTAAGACACTTCATAGGAAAACAAACCAACCACACATGTGCAAATCTGTTGTTGAGAGTATACGAAGGAGTGCATCTTTTCAGCATGTCATCCAGCCCAAACCCCAGAGGAAAACAACAGGAGCACAAATTCAGATATGCACGGCAATTATTCATCCTCTGATCTCACTTGAAGAACTGTGATATGCACTTCAGAGTTTTCAGCAGTTGCATTTGTTCCCTCTGGATTGAAGCAGTCTCTGAAGGTGCTACTTTTGTTTCTGCTTGTTGTCATTGTTGCCATAGGTGGAGCCCTTGTTAATTTCTGTAACCCCGATCATCCATCTGACACCAACAGAAGCTGCAAAACAAACACAGTTAAAGCTGTTTGAGGTTCGGCCTGAAGATCTGTACTGGTGTAGCATCATGAAAGAGACCTTGGATGAAAGGTGCATTTGATGCTCCCACACCTCCGCATCAACTTATTTGCCTATGACATCTCATGAAAGAAGAGCCTCAGGCTGGACACGGATGGGTGTGAGAGGCACAGGCATGCACAGCTCTGCGTGCCACGGGAAGGGAATTCTTCCGGCTTTCAACAGCCCCACGTGTGAAAGAGCACAAGCAAGTGAAAGGGAACTTCAGATCTTGATAAACAAACAAAAAAAAAGTAAGTTTAGGTATTTGTTAGTGGTAGTTCATGACAAGAAAATAGGTTAATTTAAAAAACTTTTATATTATTCAGTAATAATTCACAATGTGCAAGGATTATTTTATTTATTTATCTGTAGCACTTAAAGTGACTAAGTTGAATGCAACTTAACCTAAATTCCTTTCCTCAGACATCTGGTTTCTCTGTAAAGGGGCTCAGCTGCCCAAAATCTATTATTCTTCAAGCTTCTGCTCAGCTACCCTACATGTTCCAAACTGCCATGCTTGTTTCAGGCCTAAATCTATTAGGAAATCACAAACATCTTCTCTCTGCTCAGAATGCTTTCCATAAAAAACAAACCCAAACCAAACAAACCTAAGAAAGCCACAAACCTCCCAGTCCCACTCTCTTTCTGACTGATGGTGACAGTAAGGTGAGGTGCTCTTAATGTCTTGTTCTCATCAGTCTTCTCTAAGATGACTCTGGATTCTCACCAGCCAAAGGACTCATTATGGTTAAGTCAGTGCCTGAGAACACCAAGAGAATCCAGAGGTTTCATCCCACTACCAGGCATCCCTTGTGAACCACAGGGCTGATACAAGGCCGTGTCCTGGCATTTGCTGCTCTTCAGCACTGGAAGGGGAGGAGGCTGGCAGCTGGCAAACAGTGCTGCCCTGTGCTTTACCAGCTGCTACTTGGCACAACATGGGCCACTACAGACTTGTACTGTGTAGTCTGACAGTACATCAGCAGTTTTTAGCGTGCAGGCAGTAACTGGATACCAGGAATGAGTCACACGCAATGTGACAGCATGGCTGGACACTGAGAAGCTGGTCTGCCCATGGGGCTGCCCTCAGGTCCTGTGGATGCCAGGAAAGCAGGGCCCTCTCACAGGCAGAGCTGTGCAGTGAACAGTCCAGAAAGGGAGCTGGCTCTGAGGGCACTCACTGTCACTTACACTCCACTGTTAGTCTGTGAATAGAAACACACACCATTTAGACAAGCTAAGGGCTTCACTCTCATAGTGAAGAGAAAGAAAACCATCTCTGACATTTAACTGGCCATGAGCTGGGGAACACAAGAGAAAGATTCAACGTGGAGCCTGCAGTCTGGGGTCATAACATAATAGTAAGCATGAAATCATTAAGATTTTAACCACAAGGGATAGAAACAGCATCTGGAGATGGACACAGAGCAAAATAAGAGCAGCTGTTACAGCAGCCACACACCATACTGGGGATTTAATCCAGTTCCAAGAATGCCTGGACACAAAAACCAACTAATTCAGCATGTCTTTTTTTGTCCTTTGCTCCCTGGCAGAAGCTGCCACTGCCTTCTATCCCCATTTCACCCTGTAGCCCTCAGCACCCTGGGGAAGGTGGGGTGCAAGAAGAGGATTGCTAATATTTGCCAAGCGTGTGGAAGCAAAGAGGGGCAAGGCTGGGCTGCCTCACTGCTCTGTCCCTGCACTGCCTCCTTGCCACAGTCCTCCTGGAGCTTCAGTGCAGACCTGAGACATACCTTCACATTTAAGGATTTATTCACTTCTTGTTTCACATACAACTGTAGTAAGAGGAACTTCAGGTTTTTACTTCAAGAAAGGAGAGAAAGGGAGATCAAGCAGTAACTAATCAGCAGTGCCTAACTTCATAGCTGTGTTTAAGACCACCCTGAGAAGTGCATGAGAGAAGCTACTGGCTGAAGCATTCTTGTAGTACTCCACAGCAAACTGAGCTGAGCTGCGCCTTTGTGCCCACCATTACTCAGCATCCAAAAGATGCAGGAGGTTGCTGAGGACCTGCTGTGCCTGCTGGAGTGCCGAGGGCTCAAGGAGGGCAGAGCTGACACAGTCAAGAGAGCGAAGAGTGTAATCACTTTCTTGGAACACATTTTAGCTCCAAGAAAATCACCACCTCCACATGTAGTAGCTCATACGTCAGCAAAACCTTAGCTCAAAGTATTTCCACCTCTTCTCTTAAAACTCAGGATTTTTTCTCATCTGTTGCCCTGCCTTTATACTGCACAGCAAGTGCTATAAAGAGCACAGCAGGCAGGGGCATAAAAATTTCCCACGTATAGCTTGCACTTGAATTATACAGGTTATGCATTGGAATTGCTAATTGAGTACAACTAAAGACTGTATGAATGGTAGACATTTCCACTGAGGCCCTATCCTACATACTATGAAGGAGAAGAAACAAGCAACACATTCACATAAAAACAGTAAACAACCCACCCCAATACCCCCAATTTCTAGGCACCAGGCTGAAAGGCCAGACTATCTGGCAGCTCCACCAAAAGGCAGAATTGACACAGGCATGATCCTACACATGGTTTGTATCCTGTTGTACAACTTACTACAACCCTGCTGGCTTGTCCCCTCCTCACCTTCCATTCATCTCAGCCTGCAGGCATCGCCAGCCTCGCTGCCCAGGTCACACCGTGCTCCAGTCCTGTGCTCCACACTCTGCTCCTGGACACTGCCATGTCCCCAGGTTTGCAGTGTGATACACCCACACAGTGCACAGCACACACACAGCACCCACAGCCTCCCAGCTGGCTCATTGCTACTTGCACTCGGTTCAGAGGGAATGCTTCTCTCGCCTAGGACTGATATGTAGCAGCTGGCCCCGTGCTATCAGCCCAGATGCACCGTGCTTTTAGCATTAAACACAGAATAGCTGCTGCTCCCTTTAAAAACCCCCTCAGCTTTTGCATACATTCCCCTTTTAGCTGCTGTTGACAGCTTTACAGTTAATTACTTCTAGAGCATGAAGGGTGGGTGTCCTCCTCAACACAAGTTATCAAAACATGAAAGGCAATGCAGCATTTGGTTCTGAAGCCAAATGAGACTGGGAAAGCAGGGGGAGGAGGAGAAAAAAAAGAAGCTGCTGGCAAATACAGATACTGACATTTGACAGACGTGCTTACTGCTTCAACACCAAAACATCAGCACCAAGTTTGAAATAGCTGTTGTGAGCTAAGTACTTACATTTCTTGCCATGTGTCCTGTGAAACTAAAGGTGGTTTTCAGAACACTTCTGTCCTCAAACTATGTGAGCATTTATCCTCTGGAGCAGCAAATGCCTTGTATTGATTCAAGTAGTTTCACAAAGGGCTCCCAGTCCCAAAGCAGCAGTAAGTAAGGTATGAGCACAGTGTGATGTCTGTTGGGAGTATAAACAGCAAAACTGCTGCACAGCAAAGCACAAGGGGACAGCATTCACAGTATAAAGAATGTCATTTATTTAGGGCTGAGAGAGTTTGAGCTGAACCAAGCAGAGCTGTACATACATTGGTTATTCACGCTTAGATCTGAGTTAGGGTCTGAGGGATTACCATCCTTCCACTCCAGCTCAAGTGGAGCATTTTTCTTAAGAGCTCTTTCCACCTGAACAGCCAGTTACTTACAAGCCAGTCAGTGTTTTCCTGGAGAGTACAATAAGCAGAAACTTATTTATCCAAAGGACAGACCATCATTTATCCAAAGGACAAATGACAATCTAGAAACAATGCAGAGGGTACCAGGTAAAAAGACCTCCTAGTTACTCTGCTCAATCACAAAAGGTTTATTTTGTGCTTATCTGCACCTGTATTGGGTCCTGAAACCCACCCTTAAAACCAGCAATCTACTACAATGGGTACTAGGGACTGCAGTAAAATTCCTGATTCTGGAGTATCAGGTGAGCTGTCTCAGTGCCATAAAAAAATCCAAACCACTACCCTTGTGCTTCAGTTACAAACAGTAAGAAAAGGTCTGCTAGGAGCAATGGGAAGAGCTGACTTTGTCATCTGATAAATACGTCCAGTCTGCAGAAAAACCTTCCTTTTACATTGTTAAGCCACCAGGCACCAATTACCATTCCCACTGTAAAGGCAGCAAACACAGTCCTCCCTGCTTTGCTACGCACTGGCTGTGCTGGGCAGACAGTTCCAGCTGCCACCAAGAGCCACAACCTCCAAGCTGTGTTTGTGCTCATGCTCTGCTGTCTCCCAGCCACTGCAGGAGTCATTTTGGAGCCTTGCCTAAAGCTGGAGACAAACTGCAGAATAAAATACTGGCTGCTCCTGTGTCAATAGATGGCTGCATCACATCCAGGACATTCATGACAGAGATCTCCCTTAGGATAGAGGACACAGTTAGGGGAGAATGGCCTTCCTACAGAAACTCAGCTCTTGGCTACGAAAGTCAATGTGACAGCTTGGGCTGAGGCTTTTTCCTGTTTCCACAGAAAGAGACCAATTATTCCCAACTAGCAATAACATTGATTTTAAAGGAATATGGCAAAACACAAATAGACTGCAATATACTAAAGTAACTGTTGCTTTTTTGGCACATAATGACACATCCTGTTTTAAGCAACCAGGACAAACCAGCTCTGTGATTTGTTTGGTTTGACTAATGGCTGAGCTTTCTTCCACTCCCATGGATTCTCTTCCCTCCACAGCTTCACAGTGGCTGCTATCTGCTCATAAGTGGCATCATCTTTCTCATTCCCTGCTCATCAGCAAAAGGTGGCTGAGTCTGACTGGGCAGCAGCCTCTACCACGGGTCCTCCACTGCAGGGCAAATCTCAGGCAAGTGCAGGCCCTTCAGGATTGGTCACTCCATGTGGGAACGAGAACTCAGCTGCTGCTGAGCACACAGGTACTGCAGAGCAGAGGGCTGCAAGCTGCACCAGCCCACAGGCAGGGCAGGCATGTATGGGGCAGCAAAGCACATCACACATGCTCAAGGTGTTCTCTGCTGTGCTTTGGCAGCCTGGGAGCTCACCCCTAGTGCTGCTGTTCATTCTAG
The DNA here is from genome assembly GCA_003676055.1 of Chloebia gouldiae. NCBI lineage: Eukaryota > Metazoa > Chordata > Aves > Passeriformes > Passeridae > Chloebia > Chloebia gouldiae. The sequence goes on from QUSF01000038.1 coordinate 3,178,313, forward strand.
CAGGAGGCTGCTGTAGCCTTCTGGTAGATCCAGTGTTACAGATAACCTGAGAATAAATCCTTTGGATTATCACTGCATTCAAGAGATGACTCAGAGCAGCCTGCTTATTAACATTTCCTTGTGGCTAGAAGCAGAAGAAAGATAAGTGGGGAACAAGAAAAGGAGAAAGAAATGAAAAGAAGGTCATTCTTGCCATCTATTCTTGGTAGCATCATAGCTTTTTTCCTTTACAGTTTCTTTCTTTCACTTCTTGATAAACAAAGATGTGACCTAGGCCACTAATGGCAATATTGTATTAGGCTTAAGGTGCAGGGTGAGGGGTGTGGTGTCACTCAACTAAATGGTAAAGGGCTAAATCTAAAACCATCACAAATGCTAGTGCCAAGCAGTAAAGCAGTCGGCCCTGAGGTTAAACTCCAGAAACCCTGAATAATGGTGTGAGGCTCCCTGTACAGGTACACAAGGCATGAAGCACTTTCAAATGGCACCCAACCAACCAGTCTGCTGAGTGGAGGAACTGAACTAAGAGGAAAATGCTGAAGGAAAGATGAAAAATTCAAACCATTTTGCAATAGCTACGCTTCAGTGCACCATTAGGCCATTGTTCCACAATCCAATGCCAACAGACTATGCCAGCACTTCTTCCAAAGGCAGAACAAATGTCCTCTTGAGCAAATTGCCAGACAGTAGCATTTACAATGGTGTCACACCTCACCCACCCACTGCTGTTTAACCACTTTGCAAAGGAGCACAGGGGAGGCTGATTCACCTTTCTCTGCAAGCAACAGGGATTTGAACCCTTGCCTCCCATTCCTAGCACACCCCAACCACAGTGCTCACTCTACATTCCCATCCTCTTCACCAGTCAGAGAAGAGGAAGAGGCAGTACTTATGACTTCCAACAAGCAAGGTAGGTGGAAAAAGGCTTTTAAGTTGTAGTTGCTGTCCCAAGGAATTTTTACACATTTTACACAAAGCATTTCCAGGGTAACAAACACCAACAATTTCTCCAGATGAAAAAAAGAGCTCAGGATTCCCTTCTTTTTTCCTCTATCCTGCCCACCTAATGTACCAGCTATTATGCTGGACCTTATCCTTGCTCAGTTTCCTTTCTCTGGCTAAAAGCATCATGAAGGAATTTTCTGCCTGCATGCACACTCACACACACAGACAAACTGTTCCTCTTCCAATTACCTCTATAAGAAGCATCAACAGGAGCTTAATGCAGCATTTGTTTTGGTGGGCAGTTTCTGAAAAAGAGTATTGTGTGCCTACCACATCAAACTCTTCATAGATGGCTAAAAGGATGTTTGTTAGTTAATCCTGATCAATCTAGCTCAAGATTCAAACTTCTGAGAATGCAAAGGAATGCTATGTGCTAGGAACAATTTCCTGGGTAGAGAGCAAAGATCCACTTCTGAGACAAAGAAACATCCCACATTTTCCTCTCTCCTCTGTGTTGTTACTCTGGACATGGCTTTTAAAGTCAGTTCTGTATCCAAGTTCTCTCAGAGCCAGAAAGACCATGAAGTTCTGTTTCTTTTTCCAATCTTGTTTGTAATAAACACAGATGTCAAGGCGATGAAGTAATAAATACCTGTGAGGGTCAGTGCAATAACAGACAGTATTTGCTTTAAAAATGTATGGCTTATTCTGGAAGGGAACTTACTCTTCAAACCAGCACTCAATCATAGACACTCAGATATGATGCAGTTTGCTAAACTGACCTGGTTCCTGCTTCCATGAAGAACACCAAATAAGATGCCCCTTTCTTTGGGCCAGTTCCTTGTTTTGTTTTCCTTCCTTGTCTTAAATATCATACTAACTGAAATATCAACCAAGGCAGTTCAGAACTGCCGCAGGAACTATAGGAATCACTTGTGACAGTCCATGCCTTGTGCTACAGAAGTCAGAGTAGATGGCCACAACAGGCTGTGCTTAAATCATGAAACCGTGGATTACCAGTGCATGACACATCAGACTTTGATTAGACAAAAGCATTCTCAGAGGAATAAATTATCCTTGTGCTTCTCTTCTAAGCATTTTAAGTAGAACACAGCAGCACACAACACAAGAAAAGAAAGCCTTTTGTAGGCAACCCACTGAGAAGTCACTGTTGAATTCTAAAGAAACAGAACATTTTGTATGCAGCTCTTACAAAAAATAGTACAATTATAAAAAAAAATAGCAAAAATAGAATCTTTTTAACCGAGTGCAGGCTAGAGTGGACATATTAGATGGGCTGTCGAATTCACAAGTCATCCTTATATTTAGCAAATCTCATTAAATCCTATTACAGTTACACTCTAAGTAATTGTTTTGTATCAGAAAACTTACCTATTATAATGACAAATGCAAAACTAGCCAGTGTCAGTGATGATCCACTGTTGATCATGTTGATGAGCAGCTGGAACAAAGGATATAGCAGCAATAAGGCCCAGAAAAGCCAGTTCAAAAGTGTCCATGGTCGACGGGGTGGTATTGTAGGGACTGCTGGGTAGGTTCCTGTGCGGTAATATTCTTCCTGGAATGCATCCTAGTAGGACAAAGGAGGGCAACAATTAAATCCCCATCTGCCAACAAAACTAGCCATTCCTGGCTTTGATGTTCCTCCTTCTGGAGGCTTGTAACCACAGGGGAAGATCAAAGACCAGCTGATGGCTGGAAAGCTTGTACTTTGAAGTCAATGAACATAGAGTCAAAAAAAAAAAAAAAAAAAAAAAAAGGAAAGGGGGAGCATACACTGATGTGTGAATACTTTCTTTCTCCTACACACAGCAGCCTGAAAAATTCCATACCTGGAGAGCATAGCAGCCTAGGAAAACAGGAGGGATGATGGGATATACACTCCTGCAGCAGTGCAGACATCACTGCTGAACCTCCTGCAGGAGCCACAGCCACTGCCCAAGCACTGCAGGTAAGCCAGGGAAGCGTCTGGGCTCCATACTCAGCAGCATCCTCTATTCCCTCTTGTTTTCTCCAACTGCTGCTCTCAAACAGCACCCACAAACCTGTCAGAGAAGGTGACCAGGCATCTTTTTGTCCTACACTCCGAAGAACACCACCCCACCTCCTGCCTTTGTCCCATGGATGTAGTCTTGTTCACCTTGTTCCCATGATGCTTGTGGTAGGAAGTTTGGCTGCTGAACCTCCCTAGAGGCAGTCTGGTGTGTAAACATCACAAAATCTCTCAGAGGCTTTGAGCAAATGACTTGACCTTTAAGTACAATACAAGGAAGATAATGGAGTGGGGGTTGTTTTTTTCTGTTTTGTTGCAGCTGTTTTTTAAAGCACAAGTGATTTTGAATTCAGTACTTTTCTCTATAAGACACATGGGTGAGTAGCATTGCCCTTACTGATCTCACCAACCCAAGATATCAAAAGTAGGTGTGGGATAAAAGCCCCTCCCTCCTTGTTAAAAGCAAAGATTATTAATCTGTTATCTATTAATCTATGTTATCATAAAAAACTGGTTAATTAATGATGTAAGTATTAGACTGACATAAAAAAAAGAATTTAATCAGAATGAAATATGATATTTATTTAAATAAAGGGGTTTTGGTTTCTAAAACTTCTAGGAAAGCCAAGATTAATCAACCAAAAGACTATTTTTTCTACTATGCTATAACTTTACACTTACACTCCAGCTGACACAATTCTTTACTTACTTGATAGCAACCTGAGCAATTACAAGCTGTTACCACTTTATCTATTTCAAAATGAACATTCAGCTTTTAAGGGATTATGCAGTAATTAAAGCACTGTACTCTCTTTATTGAGATTACAAAGATTGTAAGTGTTTTACTCATATGAGCTGGATTGTGGTGAGATCACTGTGGCCAGTCACTGAGCTATCTTCTCCACAGTTCACAGTGTATGAAGTTCTCTTCACAGTGCAGTGAACACTGCTTTAGAACGCAGAGCTACTCATCATTAGAAAACAGAACTTACTCTATGTGGCAGGCACATTCTTTTCTCTTTCAGGATTTTTTCTATCCTGCACTGTGCCCGGCCGTGGTTGCAGCCACAGACCCTCGGGATGCTTTTGCTCCCACCCCTCAAACGAGAGTGGGACACAAGAGCCGCCCCAAGGGGCTGTGGCTGCAACCATGGCCAGGCACGCTGCGGGACATAAAAAAATCCTGAAAGAGAAAATAACGTCCCTGTCACAACTACACACAGTTATGTTTCCAAATACTGGTAGTACCCAGGAAAGTGAAGAACTCCTGACTACTGCTGGCATTGCCTTTAGAGGGCCTGCTACTACAGAGAGCAGGACAGGCTTGCTTGAAAGCAGCGTAGCAGGGTTTTCTTTGTTGGCTCTGTGTGGCATGAGAGGCAGCAAAACCACTGACCACACCTCACTGAGAGGCTTGAGACAAACTGAAAACAAATGCAAAATGCAAAACAATGTCAAGGCTAACAGCTCCACCACATTTCCCACTGTTGTGGGGAACAGCTCTTCAGTCATGACTCCTTACCCTTAAATACATTTATTCACTTGCAAAGGCATCTATGGGTTCACCAGTCTTAAAAGCTTTTGTGAAGGTGCCTACGATACCCAGCAACAAGACAGACTTAAAACAGATAACAGACCTCACCATTTCCCAAAATCACCTTACTCACATTAGGTTCCTTTCATTCCTCTGCCTACAGAGCTTCTTTTCAGTTTCTAATAAATTCCATCCACGCAGGTATCACACATTCTGACATGGAAACATGTTCCCTCTATTGCCTCTACCAAATTTAAGTTACTTCAGACAGTGAGGGGGAGGCGTAATGCAGTGAGGAGAAATCAGGGAATATCCATCTCCTTGTGAGAGGCTAACTGGATTCTTCCTCCTCGTTCCACCAGGAGGTCTGACAGCAGAGGTATGCTGCTGCCCCGTTGTGAGGAAGCCCACAAAGAATGAGTATCCGAAAATATATTCTTTGTTCCCAAACACTGGAGTTCTGTACACTTCTCCTCTTTGGTTAGGCTTTGCTAGTTCCCTAGGACATTTCTGTATATATTTTCAGGCCCTGTTTTCCAAGTTTCTTTTACAAGCAAGAAGAACTAGAAGCTTACTCTCTTTTTAATGAAAATTAAGATTCTCAAGCAGAACTTCTACTTCAGGCACTGAGGCTATAAGGAGGTTAAAAAAAGAAAACAAACATGAATGAATGAGCAGAGTTGTGACTACTACATATTACCTCTTCAGACCTGGCAAAAAGATCCTCAGCCCAGTCCTTGTTAAAGTCAAAGGAAGCCTTTCTAGCAGTGGCAGTTAAAAAAATAAATAAAAAGATAAGGCAATGTGCAACTCCAGTTGAACTTCTGTCATAATTTGGAACTAACTGACACAGTGCCGGCCATATGTGGAAGGACAAAATCTACCCCCGGTGAGGAAGAAGCATATGGAGATGGTACTTACTGTAAGCCTGGAAAAGGAAGGAGAACAGTGTTTGGTTTAGAGCAGCAGCACAATGCCACTGTTTATCTGGCAGGACCCTGTTCAGCTGCATTTGTAGCAGTGACTAAGCCAAAAAATGAAGTGATAAGTAGCAAGAACATAAGCACAACAGGCTCCCACAAAGAAGTAGCTCAGGTGGAGGTACATGTAGGTGAGATCAGACAAGGAGGTAAAAAACAACAGAGTAAGATTTTCTCAAAGACTCTCACTCCTTTACTAATGTCAATATGGGAAAATAAATACATTAAAAAAAACCAAAAACAAACAGTGTCCCTTCATGTCCAGAAACTGCTGATTTCATTACTCATTCCAACAGCTCTACAGTCCTGATCATCTTGGATGCACAGCCTTGACCTCAGTACCTGTGGCACTCATCAGCCACTAAATCAGGCTACTACAGCATAATTCAGTACACTGTATGTGAGTCTTGAGAAACTACTGCAAAATTATTAAACTTACTGAGAATAAGCAATGCAACAGGGAACCATAATGTGTGTTAAAATAGGGTCTCTGTTTCCAGTAGCATGCACATCTTGTCTTACTTTGAAACAGCACGTGAAGTGCTGCAACCATAAGAGACAAAGCAGGGGATGAGTGTGTATCTTGCAATGAATTACTACCCTTAGAACAACATCTTTTTACATTATATCATAAATATTTTTCTGACTCTGAACATGACCTGAAACAGAATTAGTTTTTGGAAACAGCACCTGGGTGGGCACTGCTTTTTGTTATCTGACCTAAGAGCCTATTATCTTTCTAAGATGCAGGGCAGAAAGGTGAAACAAAATTGTAATTTTACTCTGCAGGTGGGCTTTCACCATCTCAGAACTCTGGAAGAAGTTGTCCCTGCACTATATTCTGCCAGTTTGATTTTACAAAGACATGGGCTTCAGTAAACCAGGAATGACTGCAATGAAATAAGTTTCACTAAAGTAAAACAGCTGGAGAAAGAGAAACATGCTGCCTTCAGAGAAAAACTAAAATCATCATCAAAAATCCCAAACCAAAATATAAACAAACAACTTCCTCCAGCATTAATCAATCAAAAACATTCACATAACCAAAAAAGGTTCTAGTGGAATGGAAAACTGAACACTGCATACTTCACTCCTTGATGCAAAACTTCACTCCTGTACTTAAATAGGAAACCAGAGACTTAACCAACCAGCAAATGAAGTTGTCATAAAGAACAGATATGAAGAATACTATGATATATTGTACAATATAATATTATGAAAGATAGATGTAACCTCTGGTAGCATTAGAAGCAACTGAGTGTTTGCCAAAGAGGGAATAACAGAAAAATCTTGGAGTAAATTACTGCAACTATGTAATAAAGGATTGAGGAAAACAATCACCACATTTACACTTATGTTCTTGTCTTGCAAATGTCTGAATAGTTCTCAGGGACATGAAACAAGGCTACAAAGTCATAGTAGCAGAAAGTGGACTTCTGCAATGCTGAGCAAAAGGACCATTTACATGTACATGGGCCTGTGGGTAACAGCCTGCTTTTCTGCAAAAGTGCTAGGGGCTGTGCCTGGATCGGGTGTTAGGGGCACAGATTATGAGAAGGGGATCAGAGGCAAAGGGAGTACAGCTACACCTGAGGCCTCAAGACACATTTAATTTCCACATCCCTGTAAGCAAGCTGCTTAGAGGAGCTATGAATTACACCAGAAACAGTCATGGTTTGAAACTGAAAACTGCCAGGGCACTGTTAATACAGAAATGCTAATGTGGTGTACTGGGAAGAGCAGGACACAAATGGCACAGCAGAATTTTGCTGTCCCAGTGAGAGGAAACCAGAGCATAGCTATATTCTATAATTTCTAAATCCAAAGCACTGCTGCATACCAGTCTGAATATATAACTTTGATCAAGGTATTGAAGCAAAGTTGAGCTGCCAGGCCCTCATGCTGTGCATACCTATGACTCCCACTGATTGAAATGGGATTGCTATGTGCATTCAAGAAACACATCCCCCAACAACTATCTCCAACACTCTAAAACAGCCCAGAAGAAACAGACTGTGAAAGAGGAAGGATTCATATGAAAGCATTTGCAAAGGAAAAAAAAGAAAAAACCCAAACTACTGGGCATCTAGAAACACAATAATTATTCTCTTCCAATCCTACGAAATTAGGAATCTTAAATGCATATCTTCTAAACCCACAGTGTGAAAACAATTTGTCAGCCTGTCCTTTTCATGGTGGATGTCTCCCTTGGTAAAAAAGGTGGAGTAAAACAAGGGACAAAAATTGTAATGAACTAAAGAAAATGTCTTATTTAGCCCGCAAATTACTTTTGGTTTAGAATGTGTCTTCTAGGGCTAGGGGGTCTTTCTACCAATCACAAGGCGCTAAGACAATTTTGATTTTTGTATCCTTATGCAACTTTCTAAAGAAGAGGCTTAAAACTGCTCTAGAAAGGCTTGTTTAAGCTTTCTTCCATGTTGCTCTATGTACAAATGAAAGCAATCATAAGCACAGGATCAGTTTGCATGTAAAGAAACAGAGCACTCACCCTGAAAACCAAACAAACCAACTCACCCCAAGCCTCCAAATTATGCACACTGTACACATGAACACTGTAAAGATCTACTAGCACTACAAATAACTGAGCACTAGTGGCTCACAAGTGCTGTCTTGACAAAAAATCCAACCTTTTCTTGATATAGTTTGTGGAGCCAGATAGAACATTCCTGCTCATCTTCTGGGATATCCTCTAGTGGAATCCGCCTGCCAATGGTGAACAAGGGAAATTGAAGAATATTAAATACTTTGACTTTCATGAACAGCACTTGCATTATACAGACAGATTATCTGACAGAAGACTCAATACATTTTTCACCTTTTTTTAAATTGTGCAACACCTACAGCACTTCAACAAGCAAATACAGAGATTATGAAGAAATCTGTGATAGTCCCCAGCGAATTGCCAAAACAAATTTAGCCAAGTTTACTCTGCCTGCTTTTCAGGAGATACCCCTGAGTTGTGAAAAGCAATTTCCATGCTATGCCTAGTTGGTAGAAATCTTCCTTCTGTTACCCACTTGAAAACATTCCCTTATTTGACCAAGTGTGATTTCAAGTACATGCTCCTGCTAAAAAGGAATTAAAATATGGATTACTTGCCTTACATATAAATCTGCATGATACTTCTTTCCATTTAGAACTCCCAGCAACGTTGGATTTTCATTATTTCTAAAATTAAGGGTAGAATCATAGACTGCAGAAACTACAAGAAGAAAAAACAGGTTATGCAGTAATACATAACTCCATTATGTAGTAACATAATGGAAATGAGTAATTATCTCTCAGACAAGGAGAATATTTAAGTATGTCATCAGCAATATCACCACAGTTTGAGCTGTCACCAAGATAAAAATGACAATAGAATATTCAACATGCAGGTTTTCAGAAGCCAAATAACCAGTGACTCTTTCAGGAACTGCACCAGCAGGATGGAAAGGTTTGCTCTCCATCCACCCATGCCTCCTGCCTCATCAGGTTCAGTGTGATAGCTTCTGACAGAATACACATAGGACTTCCTAGGAGTCAAATGGTTGCAGAACTGCTACCTTTTTCAGCTCACTGGGAATCAACAACTACCCCCAAAATCTGAGGAAACAACCAGGCAGATACACATTTTATAAAAATGAACAATATATACCCTTTGACTAAGAACAGGTAAAGTGTGTGTGAGAGACTTCTGCAGCAGGAGGGCTTAATGCAGCTGTAAATTTAAATGGACGGGGTCTGAAGCAGCCCCCAGGTCATGTCCATTGTTTGAGAACTCAGGCACTTCCTCTAGGGCAAAGGCAGAGAGAGAATGACACACCACATCTTGTGTGAGCTGGCTGCTGCTATGAACACATGCAGATGTGAGGAAAAGAATATGGAAGTGCTGCTGAGCAAAACTGCAGCCAAACTTCCAGCACTGAGAAAACTGCGCAGCTCAGGACTGGGTGGGAACAGTAAAACCATTTGCAAAGGCTGATGGCAGACAAACTAAAAGAGCAGTAACAAGCAGCTGCTACAGAAAAAGCATTCACTGGTTAGAACCGCAAGAAGTGCTGCAAAAAAGTTTATTTGAACACATCCCTTGATACACTATTTTCCTGATGTCACAAAATTACCAGAGAATGATTCATTTTCCTGACACTGAAATCAGTTGTTCATAATGGTATGAACTCTAAGTGCAATGACAGCAAAAAGCTTTCCTATATTTTGTCACAAATTTGACTAATAAGCATTTTCATGTGTAGCCTGTTGTATTTTAGGCTTTCTGCTCTACAGTTTTGCAATTATTAATAAAAATGCATGTGGTGAACCTTTATTGTGAGACCTCTTGACCCACCTAAGAAAGACTTATTACACTGGACAGATTTGCTCTTGGTTTTGAAATCTCTCTAGCTATGAGAGATAAATATGGTTTGGTCTCAGCATTCAGCTCCCAGAAACTCACCACATCATTTGTTACTGCAAAACTGAATTCACAATGGAGAAAAGAACAGCCTGGCTTCAGTGCTGAAAGTAAATCCTGAAAACCAAGACCAAACCCCTGTCAGTGCAAAAGGACTGTCCCTCACTAACAACTCCATTCTTCTCCTACTACAATTGGGTTCTCAGCCCAAACTCAAAACTAAAAACAAGACAGGATCTACTTCAAGCACACTTCTCTCCCTGTAAAATGCAAGTATGAAATTACTTTCTTTTAATTCAATTATCTGCCTCCATTTTTAAGCTTCTTAGTGTAGAAGGATTTTACTAATCTACTCTAATTTACTAATCCAATGTAATTAAAGGAAAACAAGAGCTCAGTTTGGCTTATACAGTGTAAGCTTCTTAGTTTATTCTTTAATAGCATGAGATTATTCTAACAACAACAGGGATGCAATAAAGCAAAGTACGATATACACAAAACTTTTTCTTCTATCTCTTACAAGGCATCTACATTTGAGTTTTTATATTAATTGGGTTTTTGTTGAGACACATTGGAAAATAGTTCTCCTGTTCTGAAAAATACTGCTGTGGAGATGGACATGAACATCTTTATGTGCTGACAGTCTTACACAGAGCTTTCCTTTTCTCTGGGGGAAAAAAAAAAGCTATTCCAGTTTCCAACTGGTCTGTAGTTTAATATACAGTCTAGTACCTTTTAATAACACAGTGAAATCTTTTGGTGCAAAGCAGTGCCAAACCCAAGACAATGAGAGCAATGTTCAGGAGTAAACAGACCTTTGTTATAAATGAAGATAACTAAAGATCTTAGCTTTCTCATTCTGAGAGTACAGGAAAAGAATAACAATGTAAGTGTCCAAGAAAAAGGCTGCATGAAATGCAAATTTGCCAGAAAGCATCCAGAGTCAAAGAAGCACTAGTATGCTGTGTGATACACTGAAACTGGTTATCATTAAACATGGATTATGTAATTGCATAATTAGAATTGGATATCTCATGAATTTCTCATCCAAAAGCTGAAGAGACCAGAAAATTCACATTCGAAAACAATTAAAAAAAAAAAACAAAAAAACCACCAAACTTCAATAGTATCTTGAAAACATTGCAACTGTCTCACTCTCAGGCTAATACAAGCAGCAATTGCAAAGTTTTCCTTCAATTGTGAAATATTTTTTCAAAGGAGTTATATCTCAGAATCTCTTTTTCATTAAAAACTACATACAAATATTTTAAAGCTTTTTCTTTCTGCCAAAAAACTGATTAGGTTTTTTTGGTTTTGTTTTTGCTTTCTAATCTCTGCCCAGCTTTTCTGTCATCATATCTTTAACTTTGGGCTTCGTCTACAGCATTCTGACAGAGAGCTAAGTACTTAAGAATTTAAGATTTAATTTCTTAACTTCAGCCTAAAAAAAACCAAAAACCTTCAGATGACATATCTAGAGAGGCTTTTTCTTACTTTGACTGTCCTCTTGAATTTCACACATTACTTTGTGGCCATGGTGGATTATGCCAGGATGATTCACTGACAAATCGACCCACAGGCAATGACTATGGCTACATGCATCTTCATGATAGCACAAAATGATCTAAAGACTGGAAAAGGGAGGGAAAGGTACAGTGACATTCACTGTACTGCTGATGTGACACCACCTTGACACAATCCTTTGATTTAACATTTCATTAATTGGGCCAGCTTAAACAAAAACCACTCCTCATCCTCTCAAACTTGGTTACTTGCTCTGGATGATGAATAGAAACCCACTTGACAAAAAAAAAAAATATATATATATATCCAGGATTAATATACAGCTTATGGGGGAAAAAAGTAATTGCAATACCCCCAAACACTGTCATAATGAACCCTATGAGAATATCACCCTGAAATTTATTCTCATGCATTCCCTCTAGGACAGCAGTTCCTAGCATGCACAACTGGAGGAAAAGGTGCACAACAAAACTTGGGCTACAATCCATCATGAAGAACATTTTAAAGTCAAAGTCTTTACTAAATAAAAGGAGCTGAAAGGAACTGCCTGATATACAACCAGACAGTAAAAGTAACAGTTAAATATATTTTTTTGTAGTATTTGAGACATCAACTTTTACTGTAAGTAATGGATGAATGTTTTAGAAACAGATTTGTATTTTCATTTGCTTCCATGAATAGTACAGGTAGCAAACAGCAATTTATTAAGAAAATGAAGAGCTTCTGGAAATTAAATTCCTGGGGACAGCATCTGTAAAACCATACTGGTAGGAATGGTCACTGACAAAAATATCAGGACAAGTTCAGAAAATATTAAAAGCATTTCTTTAAGAATCAAATTATGTATGGAGAGCTGAACTTCTGAAAGCAAGTTCTGAAGAAAAAACAATTCCATTACCACTTATGAAAGTGATTAGTTAGGAGGGAAGGCTCTTGTTATTTTGCGTGAAAGGTATTTTTATCCAAATACATCTGTTTATGCTGACAGATATGGCATCACTGGCATGGAGGAAGATTCCAATATATGCATATTAAATAAACTCTTTCTGAAACTAAGTTTTTCACAACAGGTGGGCTTGCCATGTCACCAATGTCTATTTCCAGCTACTTCAGAACTCTTTCTAGAGTGACTGCAGCTGGTAACATTAAGACTTGATACAAAATTTTGAAGAGGACCAACCTGTGATCTCTGCTGCATGGGCGAATTACATCTACAGCCAGAGATCCAGCATCTACCCATCCCATAGTACTACAGCCTCTGACAAGCTGAATCACACCCTTGTCAGAGAGGAGGAAAAAATAATGGGACAGGAGCTCTTTCACACTCAGCTGTGAACTGGTCCCAGACCTGTGACTTGGCTCCACTGCTATGTCGTGCTGCAGCTACATCCCTTAGCAAGGCACTCCAGCCAGGCCCATCACTTTTGGAGGAGAACAGAATGTGCATCAACCTCAAAGGCAGAACCCAAAATGGGCTCAAGCAGCTCAGCACTAGTCCCTCTCTTTTAGAGATGCACAGGGATATGACCTAATTTCTAGACAGTATTACATTTCCAGATCATGGACTGTCAAAAGAGACTGCTCCCACATTCTCTATTCAAAAATCCACATGGACTTATTACCTTTACATGATAATGCTACAAGGAGTTCTGAAAAATAAGACATTGTTTTCAGATGCTCTTTACATTAAGCCCTTGTCTCTATAAGAGAGAAACATATAGCAACCCAAGCAGTAACCTTTCTATCTCCCTCTCATTGCAAAAAATAACAAGGCAAGTAAAGCAACAAACCTAGAAGAACCTGCAACACCAGTCTGGGGTCATCAAACTCTCAGGAGTTTGTTGGTTGGATTTTTAAGCTCCAGTTTTTGCTGAAACTATGTATGAGAAGTTATGACTGCTTTTTCTTGAAGCCTCACAGGGAAATACTGCCTTCTTATAGGCTTTACACTGCTTGAGCTAGCAAGTTACAGCTTCTGGATTGAGGCAGTGACATATAATCTACTCCCCTAAATAAATAAGTAATCTAGCAACTTCAGTCTCCCTTTTCTGAAGGTATTTCAAATATTTAAGAGTACTAGTAAGTGTTATGGTCGTATGTGGCATGAATGTCAAAAACTTCTTATGTCACTTGGATTTCCTAAAGTTGTTTCCTTTTGGAAAGTTTTCCCACAATCAGCTGCTTGTCCACTGTATTTTGCTTGCATTACACAGAGCAGTGAAAAGAACAAAATCACCACCAAAATAACCTGTTCCTGATTCCCAGCTCAGGGCATTAGAAGCCACAGAGTTTTGACTGAAGACTTCTCCTGTGCCTCAAGTCTACTACCACCTGCCCTCAGCAGAACAGTGCCCTCAGCAGAACTTTGCCTTCCAAAGGCAAGACTAAACTGTGCTCTTTGGGGGGTTTCTGGATGCTTCACATAACTTACCTCTTTTTCATGCATCAGAAAGGATCCAAGCTATGCTATGCCATCTTAGGGGTGGGAAGTTGTGGGTGCTTGCAAAGCTACAACAGTGGTATGATCTACCTGGCTTGCCAGAGGGTATTTAGAATAAATACATGAGATAGCAACCCAGCTGACTGGGAAGTTTTTCTTACAGCAGCTATCCCAGATATGCCACATAAAAACATGTCTTCAAGGACAAAAGAAGTTTTGACATTAATTTCAGTCAAGCTGGAACATTTTCTTCTAAACCAGAAACCACTTTTTTCTTTCTTATACATCAGCCATCTAACACACAAATCTACCACACCCCAAAGACCCTGTGACACTACAGCTACTTAACAATTTCTTTCTTTTGCCCATGAAGTACACAGCAGAAGACTCTGATAGTAGCATTAATCAAAGAATATCATATATAGTATTAGTCAAAGAATATCACTTCAAAGGCATCATGTGCAATATGATGTCACTTTAAAGTTGGCAAATGCAAATAACCAGAAATAAATGGTGAGCTCAAAACAATGTTAATGAAGAAAAACTTACTCATGTTCTATAATGTAGAAACTGTTTATAAATTTCACCTACATGTATCTTCAGTCAAGGCCTACTCCCCTTCCTCAGCCTCATTAAGAAACTCTAAAAAGCAAATCTATACAGAAATTTAAAGCAGAATATTTTTGATTTTAAAATTGCATTATTTGAGGTAGTCATTTACCACAAGAAATTATTTTAAGACACATTGTTGCAGATTCTCTACTGATGCAGTTGCTTCATTTAGTATTTGCTAAGCAATTCTATTCTAAGAAATATTATTCTTTGGCAATAGGTACAAAATATGCAACAAAATACATACCAATTGGTACAAAATATGCAACTGAGATTCCTCAACACAGTCACAGTTAACAAACCATAACAATAATAAATTAAAACAAAAAAAAAAAACAACAACAAAAAAAACCCCAAAAAACCCCAAAAAAACCCAAAACCAATCCCATAAACTGATTCAGGACTTTGTAATTAAAACCAGAGGCTAATTAAAAAACCAGATGCCTCTGAAAGCATCCCAGGATTTTTCTCTTAGGACACATGCTACAGAGAAAAGAAAAGCATGGCAAACTTTCAGCAGTTACAGGAAATAATAATTTAGCATTGTCCCCTGTGACTTCCTTACCTACATTTCTCAAACACTGCACGGTGACAGCAAATCCTTTTGTTCGTGGCAGGAGGTGGTACTTGAGCTTGGGCAGACCTTTGGCTTCAGCTACCTTCATGCTGATCTGGTGCTTCTGTTCTGTGAACCTTGTGCCCTCACAATGAATCAGGAACTAAAACCAAGACAGAACTACGGTTAGACAGAAGCTCAGGTCTTCTGCTGACTGAGCAGAGTTCTCTCGAATTCCCACTAGCACAACTCAAATTAACACTGCTAGCTGGGACAGGTGTAGCTACATACACATTTATGTAATTTATTTGACTGAAGTAGCAAATCCCAATCAACCAAAAAAAAACCAACCCAAAAGCCCAAATCCAAGCACTCATCCAACTTGCCATCCAGTCTGAATCTCAGCTTTTAGGCTTTAACGTCTGCTCTGCTACTTGGCATCAGAATGACTTGATTTCTCTGAGTCACTCCATCTCTAATAAGCCGTTAGAAAACACTCAAAACATACTCCTGTTGCAAGTCTCTCTCTGATGATTAAGTGTTCAAACATCATGGCATCTAAAACTTGCTAAGTGTCTAAACCAGAGGCATTTCTAGGAAATGCTTCAGTGCCCACCTTGCTTGGCCTCACTCTAACCTGTTTGCTTTCTCTATGGCACTCGAGGTCCATGGAAAACTTCAGGCAGTAACTTGGATGCCAATGAGACAGCTGTTAACAGAGGTAAGGCAGCACATGCAGGACAACTGAAATGCTCATGCTCTTATGAACTATACAGTGGAAGTGCTCAGATATGAATAATTACAATCTTGCCACTGGCAGGCAGGGGAGAGCACACAGATCTCTGGAGATTTACCACTTGCTCATCTGCTTTCTGCCAAGCATGAATGCAAACTAACACATCAGAGAGCACTGCCAAATGACACAAAGTAAGTCCTCATAACCTACAGCAAAAATATAGCCAAAAAGACAGAGATATTGAAGAAACTAGCCAAGCAGCCAGCTTCAGTTCTAGCTCATCCAAGAGCGCTTTTACTCATGTATTGCATCCATAATGTTATTCCGATGGATGAGACACAGAGAAACTGATGAGAAAGTCTCTCTATTTCACTTAGCATGCTTTGCCTTGCCTACTTTCCAAGATGCTGTTACGCCTTTTGACATTACGTCGTCATACAAAAGCAAATTAAAACTCCACACACTGCAATAACCCCAGGTGTACATCAACAATTATCTCTCTTACATAGGTATAGCTTCTTTTTAGCAATCCCTCTACAGGAGTATCTACAGGATGGTGGTGGCTTGTGCCCACTGATTAGAGTTGAGCTGCCTACGTGTATAGAAAAGTCACAGAGCACAGGCAAATCTCTGGAGAGAAACTGAAATAAAAATCCCAGAATCAACCCTTTGCTAGACAGCCTCCTGCCTGGAAGTCACTTAAAACACTGCAGCACAGAGATTAGTTTTGATTGCTTAGTACTTATTTAAATCAATGACAATTAACAAAAGAAATTTGTTTCAGAGCATGACAAATACAGCACATACACCTCCATGAGGAAACAGCAATAGTTTCTGTAGGGCCCAGGGATGTTGCTTAAGATTCCATTTCTTTAACTGAATTGCACTCATGCCATCACTAGCTCAGAAGAACTGCAATTTTTATGATTTCTGAGAAGAGAAAAAATTCAAAGGCTTTTCATTCTCAGATAAAGAAATGCCAGGCACAGTGAACACTAAAAAATTATGGTAATGCAAAAAGTAAGACTTTCTTGTTACTGAAAGGTGAAACCAATCCTCTCCCTGGAACAGAGACAATGGCTACCTCAGGCCACTTCTCTGACCAGGTGGCTTCCACTTCTACTGGGCCATGTCTAACCAAACACCTTCACAGGAATGGCAGAATCACAGGGAAGGAGAAAACTCTAGTATATTAACTCTGCAATCTAAGGTGAAAGGAGAGCTTAGGTAACAAATACAGCTGATGTACTTCAGTACAACACTGTCAGATGCATCTCTTACACAGCCATGAACTCTTGCATCTACCCCTATCCAGCACCTGTAGAGAACCACAAAATTTACTGAGTGAATCACAGTGCAGTATTTATTATATTGTAATATTATTTTTGCAGTAATATCTGCAGGGCTTCATACTACAGAGAAAGAAACAGATAACACAGTACTTCAGAAACTCCAAAGAAAATTCAGTTGAGAGTATTCTACTGATACTCCCAAGGAATCTAATGAAACAAAAGTCTCAGGAACAACCTGGAAAGCATCACATATTGCCTGTGCCTCTCATTTCTGCTACCTCACACACCATTTGTTAAGCATCACTCACCCAAAAGTTTTCAGGGTAGTCACGGAGATTGAGCAACTTCTGTACCACAGTTTTCCGATCTTCCTCCCACTTGCGCTTGCAGAAGACTATCTCTAGGAAATACCACATCCAGCCAATGACAGGCATGTAAGAGAGCTCCTTTTTTGCAAGCACTTTGGAACTCTGCAAGACAGAATCAGAGCAAGTCAGAGTTAAACCACTTAAAGAGTGCACTGTGGGTACAAGACTTGCATAGTTAGACACAAAGATACCCACTTATATTGACCAGACCCAGTTTTAACATCAGTGTAAAAGCAAAATAAAGAAAAATAAGTTTCTCTCATATGACAGAACAGTCAAATCTAATCTCAGGTATCTGCATGGAAGACTTCTAGAATTTAACATATATGAGTCTGTATTGCTCTCTCCTACCCAAACACTGAAACCCAAAAGAGAAACCAAATTCCTTCAAACATGGAGGAATCCATGCAAATTACCTCAGTTGTATCAATCAAAACTCTTAATTCAATCATCTCAAACTAACATTGCCTAGGCAGGAGAACTGACTCCATGTGCTCCTTTTGCTCCTTTCCTGTCTTCCAAGCCAGCCCACCCTGGTGAGCTGTCTTACATTTCACTTGGTTATTTAATTAATAAAACAGCACATGTGTGCGTTGTGTTCATAAAGAAATTGTTGCTTCAGCATTTCCTAAAAAACAGCGACATTTCCTTAGAAGAAAGATAGGAGTAATTACACTCCAGTTTCTGACCATGATATTATTATAAGTTAGCTCATCAAAAAGCTCTGCAGATGGATTCCAGGACATGGCATTTGACTAGAAAGTACTTATTGGTATACGTTACCATCAACAGAAAATACTTCCTTTAATTTTTTTAGTCACTCTTGTTCCTTTGGCTGCTACAGGAAGAGACTTGACCTAATTCTTTATCTCAGCTCATTTTTTTCATCTGCTCTCCTTCCTTGAGAAGGAAAATGCCTTAAATAATTAACCTATCTAAAAGCTTCTAAGATTGGAAGGCAAGTGCACATCACACAGCTTCACCAGCAACTGTTACACAGAAGCTGAACAGAGGATGACAGAGAGTTCCATTTCTAAGAATGCAGGAACCATCTCTATCAAATGATTTAATGCTTTGTAGTGCTCCCTCTTAAGCATTTGAGAATTTCATAATTTCAGTGATGGGCTCAGATCAGGATTCCAAACACACTGCTCCCCTGAGAAGCAGCTGCAGTAATTTCAGTTTCAAGCCATTTTGTACATTAGTCCCCATTACATGACAGAACTGAATACAGTTACTGAATCCCAGCCTCCTCTTCCAGCTCCCCAAACTGGGCACAGAGAAACAGGCTCTCCTTTTATCACTTTCCTGCACAGGGAGGTCAACAGCAGCCATATCATCACCACCACCCCCACCCCACAGAAGAGAAGAAACCTCAATATGTTCCTAAAGTTTATTTAAAGTAAATGTTCAGTGTCATAAGAACTACCACAAACTAATCTGAGTGTACTCTGCACAGAGTGCACAAGACCTCCAGAACACAGCGTCAGAACAGACAGTGTAATAGTCTTCCTACAGACTTTAAAGTGAAGAAATTATAGTCGAAAAAGCTAGCTAAATGACTATTTCACCATAACTATTTTCTAATACTTTACATATTTTAAGAAGAGCATGAGTTACACAAGAGGCAGGAGAGAAGTTGCACCTGGCTCAGTGAAACCAAGAAATGATACTGTGAGATAAGGTGTTCTGTAGCACAGGTATAACCAAAAAGCACAACAGATGTCTGAACTCTTCCCTGGGGCACATTCTTATTCCTTCACTGTGCTGATGCATTTTTAAAATTTAAAAGCGCTCTTTCAGACACGTGTGAGTATGACTCCTTAGATGCACATAAAAATAAACTAAATCACCTCACAGTATTTTATACACCCATCTGTTCTAGGAGTAGAAGGAAGGGTAACGACAGAACTAATTAGACAAAGGAAACTCCTCAGTGCATTATGCTGGCAAGGCTGTTCTTGTGAGGGAGGAATACATTAGGCCTCCCCTCAGAAGCTGCTCTGTATACTGAGGAATGAGATGCTGGAGAGCAGCGCCACAGAAAGGGACCTGGGGGTCCTGGTCGATGGCAAGTTGAACGTGAGTCAGCAGTGCCCTGGCTGCCAGGAGGGCCAGCCCTGTCCTGGGGGGAATCAGACCCAGCATCGCCAGTCGGGCAAGGGAGGGCATTGTCCTGCTCTGCTCCGAGCTGGGGCAGCCTCACCTCGAGTGCTGGGGGCAGTGTTGGGTGACACAATGTAAAAAAGACATTGGACTGTTAGAGAGTGTCCAAAGGAAGACCATGATGATGGTGGAAGACCTTGAGGAGCAGCCGTATGAGAGCAGCTGAGGCCATTTGGTCTGTTCAGCCTGGAGGAGACTGAGGGGAGAGCTCACTGCAGCTACATCTTCCTCATGGGGGAAGGGGAGGGGCAGGCACTGATCTCTGCTCTGTGACAGGACCCAAGGGAATGGCCTGAAGTTGTGTCAGGGGAGGTTTAGGCTGGATATTAGGAAAAGGTTTTTCACCCCACAGGGTTTATTACTGGAACAGGCTCCTCAGGGAAGTGGTCACAGCACCAGCCTGACAGAGCTCAAGAAGTGTCTGGACAACACTCTTGGGCACCTGGTGTGATTCCTGGGGATGGTGCTGTGCAGGGCCAGGAGTTGAAATCTCTGACCCTTGTGGGTCCCTTCCAACTCTGCATGTTCTGTGATTCTGTGATCCCTCTTACAATAACTAGGAGGTATAACTAGAGCTGTTCTGTTTCTGTCATCTACCCATGCACTGCTCCTGTGAAAATACCTGGGGGGGGAAAGCACAACTCTAGTTGACTTCAGCCACTAACTTTTCCTTTACTAAAGTGCTTTGGTAAACATGTGACAGTTGCCTTTAATATTAAAATTCAGCTTGTTCAACAGGAAAATAATAATTAAAAAGTGCTGATTTGTTCCACTGAATTTGACTTCTTTAAGAAAGTCAAACATTTTCAGCCCTCAGAACTGTGTAATTTCATCATATGTTTAATGAAATTACCACTGGACAGGGACAACTTATATACAATACTAACATTTTAATCCAGGTTAATTTATTTTGGCCAAGTTTGTTCAAATGAAATACCCATGAAGTTTTCCTTCATGAATGACTGCACCAACATCACCTTAAAAAAAGTATTTTTACCAACTTGCTTTAGTGCATTTGCCCAACTGTGCTGTCAAAGAAAGAAATCTTGATTCTGTATATCCAGCCTCAGTTATTCAACACTTCTTGTTTAAAGAACATAACAAACAACATGAAATCAACGTGAAACCTGGAAGAACTTGTTCCTGAGTTTTAAAACAAGTTCATTGTAGTGCAATCTGCCTTGTAAGTTATTTGCTCTGCAGGCTGCCTTCAGCACTGACATACTTTCAATGATTCTGACTGCTCTACTTTTGAAATATATCACTCCTTCATATCATGATGGCAAGGTATCTTTCTTCAGTCACTCAAAGACATCATTCCAGAAATTTAGTTATGCTCCTAATTCCTCACGCTTCATATTGAATAAAACTTCTCCATGTTGGAAAGGTTACCCAGACTTACCACTAGTAAGCCTGATTTTGTCCCTTTACCACTTCAAATCTAGTTTAAAAATGTGTGAATATATCAAAATGCAGAAACAACCTATTGTACCCACACACCTATTAGTCTCATACAATAATATAAAAAAGTATCTTCTCACACTTACATTTAAGGCCACACTCAGCTTTTCTAATAGCAAGCTTCAACATAAGCAACTCTCAAATAAAATTAAGTTTCCTGACATATGGAACAGGTAGTTAAGGTTAAAACCAGCAAGTTTAGCTTTAAAGCACAGGCAATTTTTGCCAATATTAATGTCTTCATCTCAGAGAAATGGCTGTTAAAATTACAAACAAAGTGTTTTATTGCTGCTTTGTCAGACAGAACACCAAAGTAGTGAATCCAGGCAGGGAGCATATTAAAGTACTTTTGGTAAGAGTCCTGAATAATAGCTCCCTCCTCAGAACTTGACCATGTCCTGATTTTGAGTTCTGGTGTCCTGTGGGTCTTTTTTTTCAAGAGGATGGTTAGCAACACACCTTGAGGAAACTAAAGGCTAGTAATGCATTTGAATGCAGACACAGTGGCTAGGCTGTCCCAGCTAATAAGGTGGATCCTAGCACTGGATTGTCACAGACAGAAAAAGGGAAGGACACAGCAGACAGCAGAGAACCTCATCCATACATGTACCAAGATCTGAGTCCTTAAAAGAACATTCAGGTTCACAAACCTAAAAACAGGCAAGAGACTATTCCACTCCCACTCTATCTCCAAGAAACATCAAAAAAACACAAATCCTAAACCACACTGATAAATCAAAGCCACACTGATAGAGTTTTATAAAAGTGTAGGGATTATGGCAATTTGGTTATAAGGAGAAAGCCAGCCAGGAGAGAGACAAGAAAAGGAGCAGACAAATTCAGAGATTGAATGTTTCAACTAAGACCAGGAAGGGCAATTTTCGAAAGGGAAAGACTTTTTTATTTGGGAACCAAAGGGGCAAGACAGGTTTAAGGATGTTTAACACTGTTTTCAAATAAACAAAAACAATGTCTGGATTTCAGCTGGAATAGAGCTAATTTTCTTCCCAGTAGCTGTGTTTTGGGTTTAGGAGGAGAATAATATTGATAATACATGGATGTTTTAGTTGTTGCTAAGCAGTGTTTGCACTACAACAAGGACTCTGGCTTCTCACCACCCTGCCATCGAGTAGACTGGTGGACACAAAGAGCTGGGAAGAGACACAGCAGGACAGCTGACTCAAACTAGCCAAAGGGATATTCCATACCATTTGATGTTATGCTCAGTATATAAACTAGGGGGAAAGATGGCTGGGGACTGCTGCTAAGAACTGGACTGTGGTGAACAACGGCATGGTGGATAATTTGTTTTATACACTTGGATTCTTTTATCACCATCATTCATTAACATTATTTTTGTCCCTTCCTTTTCTGTCTTATTAAACTCTACCTCAAACCCAAATTCCTTCCCCTCCCTCCCCCAGTTCTCTCCCCCATCCCACGGGGGGCAGGGAGTAAGCAAGTGGCTGTGTGGTGTTTAGCTGCCTGGATGGTTACACCACAACAACCAAGCAAAAAATTACATTTAACATTTAAAGGGCTTCATTAAGGAACTGTTCAAGCTGTAAAATACTGAGAGTTTGAACATGTTTGTACACTCTTAAGAGTGTAACTGTTGGCTGCCAGAGCTGCAGGGCACAACTGAATGTCACAACAAAGCCATTCTGCCTGCTGAAGCCAACCACATTCAGTTCCAACTCCTTTGGCTCTAAACAGTCTTCACCTTCTCCCTCTTCCCCCTCCCCAGTCATTTCTCCTCTCTTCACTGGATTAGTTAAGGCAGAAAAGAGACAGAAAGTTTCTAAAACATGGCCAAACAGGGCAGACAAGCATCATAACTGACACAGGAGACTGCATGTGCAAGACTTCCTTTCCAGCAGCAGTGGACATGAGATAAGCTAAGTAAGGTGTTGGCTGATACCCAAAGTTTGCACAGAAACTCCACAGAGTATACAATTAATCATCATTAAATATAAACACCCATTGGCTCACAAAGTCCCTGAGCTACAAAACACTGGAGGCTCTGACACCTCAGAAAGCCCCCTGTGCACTTGCCTCTTTCCTATAACTCTTTACCTAAATGTCAGCCCTAAAGGTTCTTATGTTCCTAACTGTGCTGCCCCACCGTGCCCTGAAATTTTGCACAGAGGAAGCTCACGTAAGGCAGCACAAGTCAAACCAACCTACACTCCTCATCACTGCACAATCACCTACCCTTCCACTGGCCCAAGATAAGTACCAGTACAGCAATATAGGCAATCCAATCAGGAAAATCACTGTTTGGCATTTCCCATTCTTTATGGTTTTTTCAATTTTTTACTTTTTTTTCTTTATGTTTTTCTTTTAACCTGGCTTAAGAAGAACTTAGGCTGGTTGCCCCAAGAGGGAAATGCACTGCTTTGTTAAGTAAAGACATCTATGCAAATTAGAGCACGTGCAAACTATTTCTTCTGGGAACAGTTTCTGGGAAGTAAAACCACAGTACATTACTCAGGACTGAAATGGTTTTGTGTTGGTTGTTTGGGTTTTTTATTTGTTTTTGTTTTGTTGTTAAAAAAAAAAGCAAAACCACAACCAGCATATATCAGTTCCTAAAATAATCCTAAGATTAGCATAAATGTAAACTGAGTAATATATGCAAGCAACCAAAAAAAGGAAAAATTATTTTCTGTTAGTGCAGCATAGTAATTTCAACAGTTATTTCTACACTGTGGTTTCCTTATGTGTAGGTAACAACATAAAAAACTAAAACAGAATCCTTATTAACTTGGAAAACTCTTAAAAAATTGCAGCTGGTCAGATTCCATCCAACAGCACAGCAACAATGTAAAACAAGATATTTTGACCTTGTAGGCTCCTATTACTTTTCACAGAAACAATCCTTCCATCTTCTACATTGGTGTTTTCTGAAGAAGCACCTGACCCTCAAAAACACAGCTTTATTTAGAGAACTGAAGCCATCTGGCTTACAAAATTAGACAGACTACACTACAGCACACTGCTTTTTGCACTTACATTTGCCTAATAGGAACAGGTTTCCCTACATCTCCTACTGTTTCATGTCATCCTCCAGCTCTGTGCTCAAGTCCTAGACAATATGGCAGAAGTTATTCAGAAGCCAACAGCCATTTTAGTTACCCAAAGAGCCTGTAATGCTTAGGTTGACTTTCCTCCACTTTTAAGGCCCCTTTTAATGTTTCTTCAAACAGACTGCCATTATTGTAATTTGAAAGTGACAGGAGTGTTGCCTAAATGTTCAGAAAATGCAGAGTCCAAAGGGAAGGCCACAAAAATCAGAGGTTCACACAGTCCCAGGTCAGGTCTTTTGACAGTGGCCAGCATCAAAGCTAAAAGGATGCTGAAGAACACTGCCAAACTGAGTCATTGGTTTTCTTCCTTAGGAGGGAGAAATCCTTATCTAAACCCTTTATAGACAGAGAATATCATTACCACCACAGAATGAAGTCAGGTTGATTTAGATGGAGGCTTGAATTATCTCCATGATCTGACAGGGGAAACAAAAAAGCAGCCCTGAAAACAAACACATATGAACTCCTAGCTTAATGCAGCAGTGTATTCAAACATGAATAACTCATTCCTCCCCCATCTCTTACTGCTTTTAGCTGGTCACTGCTTTCACTTAAGATGGCTGCTCCTTCATTTTGAGAGAGGCAGGCTACACATCATTCAAACTTGAGCTGTGGATTTGTAAGATTACATTGGAAAAAGCAAACAAATTCTGTAATTAAATTGGGAAACAATCACAGGATAGGTCATCTTTATGCAGCACAATGAACTGCAATAGTTACTTAGTAAACACACAGAGAGAAGTAACTGAAATGATCTCCACAGGTTAAGAAAATATTTACTCATCAGCTTTAACTGCAATGCTTTTAAAATGTCTGTGGTTTCCTGAGCCATCCTGTCTCCACATACTTGCACTGCACTGCTTTAGGTTCACCTCTAATTCTGGACAGCAGCCAGGTGAAATTCAAGCATGGATCTGTTAATTCAAAAACACAATTAATTTATTTTGGCGTTTATTTCACATGCAAGGAGATTTATCTTAAATACTAAGTAACTCACCCCCAAGACCCCAAATCTCTCACAGAAGTTCCAACCACAGAGAAAGTCAATTTCAAAGTTGTGATTAAGGATTACGATGGCATTCTCCCTCCCATACTTGTGGTAACTCTCCGGGTCAGTGTAAAGGGTGCAGTCGGTGCCTGACCACCATTCCAGCAACATCACCATCTCTGAAACAAACAAGAAATATGTGAATGTACACAGTATCTGCAAAACCATAAATCAGTAACATGTTGAAAATATCAGTCACCTCAATGGCATGTGGCAAAGAAAGTGCTGTAATGAAGAACACGTAAAAGGGAGGTTTAAAACACAGCTATCTTTACAAGCTGGAAATTGGTTTCTCAGCAGTATCCTAGTGACTATCATATGCCTTTCATTTCCTATTTGCTTATCCCATTATCAAGCACAGGCTTCTACTGTACACTTTGTATTTGTTTTGCTTGGAACTTTATGTCTGACCACAAGACTTGTGAATCAAACCTTTATTTAGCAAAATCGCTCTGGTCTGGGGCACAGGAAGTTGAGGTGAGTCAGTAAAGCCAAGAAACTTGGAAAGCTCTATCTCCAAGGAGATGGAAAAAGAAAACCAAAAAGCATAGGCTCTCCTAAAGCAACCCATATCTTGAGCAGGGGGTACTGTGGGACTAAATGAAAGCTGTCCGTCTGAGACTAAAAAGGAGTTAAGGAACACATTTGCCTCCTGTCAAAGCTGTCAGGAAAGTTCTGAACCAAAGCAAAGGTCTAATGCAATGGGTTATTCTTTGTTAAGTGAAACACATCTCTCTGGTGCCACATGAATGCCTCCGCTGGAAGGATGAGACATCCAAGATGCTCTCTTGGTTTAAGATAAGCCTGAAGGCACCAAAAATGCTCATTCACCTCAGGAAAGAACAAAACCAGGCCAGTCTTTGAAACGCATTTGAATTTCTCTTCATTTTGGTCTCCTACTGGTCACATCCAAACCAGACAGGAACAGGACTACATTTCCAGCCATCATGAGTAAAATTATCTGTCTGAAGCTCTTGGATGACATTGTGCTGCACACTGGAGAACAGACATTAATGATGTGAATGAATTCTATTAAACAGTTTTACAGGCATGCTAATAGACAATCTCTATTCAGGTAACATTACCTTAATATGATACATGTGTTTATGACACAGATAAATGACCGACTTGTCAGTCCACCTGCTTACTTCTCATCAGGGAATGTGACTACTACTGCAGCAGGAGTACATTATTATTTAATGCATGCTATTATGCATCAGAACAATAGCCTGAGATGTGGAGGGATACCTAAACTGCCATATGCTAACCAGGGAATGGCAGATTTCACTGATTGTAGTCTAATTTTCAGTGAAAACCAAAGATGTTCATATCGCAGTGAGGCAACTGTGAAGACACAGAAGCAAATACCTTGAGGACTTGCCCTGCAAAGAGCTGCCTTGTGAAACACACTTAATGTTATAGCTTTCTAAGGTCATAGATTTCTATTGGATTTATACTGGAAATAAAAGCTCTCCACTCCCTGAACACAGCAAAATTGAATAATGGCCAGGGGAAAAAACCACCCCATTGTAATTTGCAAATTTATGCAGAATCTACATTCATATCTTAGGGTAGAAAGAAAGGAAATTAGTGACAGGACTACATCTTTTGCTTAACTAGGAATGCAACTAAGAGAAAAAAATGACTGTCACATGACTTTCCCTCTTTTTAACACCTCCTGCCATGAAATCTATTCCCTGGGAAAGAAAACCAAAAAGGCAGAGATGACAATGGTAAGGCTGTCTTGACAAAAAAGCAAACTTTACACCTGAGCAAAGTCAAGTATGAATTTTTTTATTTTTGTCTTTTACTAAGGAATTTGAACAAAACTAATAACATATCATGAACCTTGCTACACGGGTGTGCCACATGCATAGAGCTCTTCAGTTTTATATATTCAGTTTTAAATACATTCCAAAAAAGCACATGCAAAATTATTTCTAGATGTGCTTTGGTTTTTCAGGAATTACATAAGCAGGATTTTTGTTTGAATAAATATTGCAGCAATAGGTCCCTATCCCTCACCTCACATGCCATTTGTCACTAACATGCTCAGGCAGATGCTGCAGGAATACAAAGCAGGCACTGAACACCACTGTATTTAAGTACAGTAAATACCATCTGCCAGTCTCTAATTTTTTAACATGCTTCTTTCCCTAATCTTCCCTACTATTTCTTTCCCCCTCTTCGTAGCCTCCTTTCTCCTTGTGGATCTCAAGCAATGATAAGTAGTGTCAGTTTATGCTACTCTTGCATTGTGTCACCAGCTTACTTCCACAACTTTCCACAGAAATTTATTACCCAGCAACCTGCTGTGTGGCTCAGCCTCACAAGGTCACCCAAGGTCACACTCTCCTCCCTCCTTCACAGTGCAAGATGATGAGAGGAAGTTTCTTCCTTTGTACACCAGTCATACTGTACAAGCAGAAATCAATTGCATAGAGGGAAGAAAAAATTATTATTTTGCCCCTTTAATGCAGTTTTGGAATTTCAGCACCACAACTGAGCTGATAATACATAATCAACCACATTGTGAGGGTTCCTACCTTTCAAAGCAATTCCTCCAGTGACACTGTCAAACAATTAAGGCAAAGGAAGGAGAAAAACCAAAGGAACTTGAAATCTCCACTCCCTGCTTTGAAGGCAGACTCCTTGCAGTGCATTACAACTAGTTTCAGAATAAGCTGATAGCAGAGCGAACTCATGACTTCAGATACTTACTGTGGATACCTTGTGTGCTTAGGAATTTTGAGCTTTTTTACCTCTCTGAAATAAAAAAAAAAAAAAGCACTCATCTTGGTTCAAAAAATACCCCTACCTCCTGCAAGAGTAGATTGTTTCCTTGCCTTTCACTGGACAAATCTGAGCTGTTCCAATGCCAGCACTTCCAGAATAAGTAACTAGGAAAAAAATTTCCAAGGCAGAGCTGAACTGTAAGTCATAACATGAAAAATAACATTTAAAGGAAGAAGGAAAACACACAGAATTTACTGAGACTTCCACCTCAAAGTTTTGCAAGAATGAGTCACTAAAGCAGTTAACATTGTTATTCTGTAGAAGGTGTTAGTAATTCCTCTAACTAACTATTCTTGGTAAGGACCAGATGACCTGTTGTGGCTCCTTCCAACCATATCTATTCTGTGATTATGTGATACCCATGGAAACATTTGCTTACAAGATTAATTATAAATTACCTGTTTTACAGTTTCATTAAAGTATAATTCTGCATTGACTCAATAGGAACAATAATTTGTAAATTCTCAAATAAGTGCATAACCTTATTTAAAGAGCTACAGTACTGTTTCTCTCCATAACATTCTTCATTTCCTTTAATCTCTTCATTTTCTTAAATCTCTGAATCAAGGCAGCATCAAGAAAAAGAACTCAGAAAATTCTTATGGGAATATATGGTAGAAGCATAGCAAACTCTCCAACACAAATAAAAGCACAACAAATGGGCAATCTGTGACCGTCATTTCAAAGAGCAAACAGGGTGAATGGCTGCATGATGAATAACTGCACTGCACAGAACACTGAGGAGAGCATTCTAAAAGAATGCAAAAATAAGGCTAAAGACATACTGACAGGTAGCATAGTCTACAGTCTGTGCCTGTCTGTGGAAGAATGACTTGCACTAAGTTACTGCCTTTCCAGATTTTCAGACTACACCTATTTAGGGGCACTTCCTAAGAATTTTCCATAGAATGATGTCTAAAGGTAACAATGAAAAGCAAATTTATATCTTCCCTAGACTACTTAAAAGCCCTCTGTGCATCAAAGACAGGGTTAAATCTCTGAATTCACTGCAAAGCTGCCTGAGAGTTTTCCTAAATACTTCCAAGTATTGCTTACACAGGCTATTCTAGTGTTTCACTCTGCCATCTAACCTGACTGGGCACTTATTTCTGTCTTATTTCTGGTCTCTACTTCCTCCTTCCCTGCAGAAGCTGCAAGTAATTATGAGGAAAACTTGAAGGCAGGAATTCTGCTTGCATTGATTAGGTACATGAAACTGGAAATGAATATTCCTACATGTCCACAGGAAAAAATGTTCAAAATAACTTATTAAAAAAAAACCCAAAAAACCAAAACATATATATCTTTCCTGTGAGGGGCAACAAAAATTAGTTCTAGGGGGAAAAAAACCCTGCAGCTGGGAAGTCAAGCAATGCCTCTCCCCCTTCCCCCAGATAAGTGGGAGGTCATACAAGGAGCCCAGCCAGACCAAGCATCAGCTTTCCAGCTTCAGACGCTCTTCCATGCACATGTTGCACCAATGAGGTATAATGGAGTTATGGGGTTCACTTCAACACAGAAGTCCTGCTCTTCCACCTGTGGAAAAATGTGTAGGATGCCTGGTTTTCTAAGATTTTGTAAGTTTAAATAGAAGACCAAAATCCAGTCCCTTCTTTCCTTAGCACCATCACCATGCCCCATTCCCTACCCCCATCATCTACTACTTCTTTCCCCCTCCCTTAAAGCTGTCTTGCAGCAAAAGTACTGGCTCATGGCAGGGAGGGGTTATGGGGAATCATACACACAAATTTAAAAAGAGGAAAAAGCAAAACCCTTCTCTCTTGCCCTCAGGTCTGTTTTTGCAGATTTTTGCCCCAGTCTCCTTGGAAGACCCTATAAGCAACTTCCTTGAGTAATACTTAAACTAATTACATGTTTGTGCTTTAAGGATAGAAATCACCAACAAAGAGGAAGGAAGAAATGGTGACTTTTAATTCTCCACTCACCACAATGAGTTACTGGATGTGCCTGCAAGGAGAAAGATAAGAACAGCACAGCCCTTTCATATATTCAGGTTCCAAGACACATTCATTTCAGCATTAGCTTCCAGGAAATTATTTTAATGTATTTTTCTTCAACAATCATATATTCCAATAAAGATAATGTGCTGCATTTGCCACAAATGACTGAGAACAGCATACCACGTGCTGATCAAAGGAGTTAGTGAAAGAAAACATTCTGCTTGGCAAGTTCCTATGACACTGACAATTGCTTTGTATGCACATGGAATCAGGCAGTTGTGCCTCTTCCGGATGTGGCTTCTTGCTGTCCGAAACACCACTGGCTTTTCCTACTGTGTGCAGAAGCAGCACCACAGAGAAACTGCTTAGGAAAGAACAAATGGTTACAGCTCATTCACTGCAAGTCACTGTGCAAAAGGAACACCAGTCTCATTCCAATGCTTTCTTTTAAGCAGTTTCCTATACACATGCACACACACACCCAAAAATATTTTTTGATTTAGGCATCCTTAGCCTACTTGTAGGTTTTATTATTTTAAGCCTGCATATCTTTAAGAAATACTGTCCCTTCCAAGCTATTGGAACAAGCCATTCACTGTTACGAATGGCACATCATGACCAGTAGGTTTATTACAGAGACTTTAACATTCACTTCTTCATGATAATTAGTTATCAGGAGAAGGGAGATGACAGCCTGAAATGAATTGCTAAAGCTACCAACCCCAGCTAGCAGGTGATCCCAAGAAGCTTGTGAGAAGAAGTCACTGACCCTGTTCCCGTGGCAAGTTGAGAAGAAGAAACAACATGTATCTGTTCTGAGAACACTTAAATGTTTTCCATGTTGGTGGATTCATATAAGTGACTTCTTCCTCTTAAAGAGCACCTAATCTATAATACTCTAAACCCAGTCAGAAGATAGCTGGGAAAGGATGATTATGAAGCTATTGTTAATGCCACCCCCATGATGCCTGTGTACCTCCAACACACTGTTCCACAGACAACTCTGTCACTGTCTGTTCTGTATCACTACTCTAAATACCTACATACCAACTCTCCTTCCTCTGACTGGCTAAATGGGTAATAGATAAATTAACCTTCAATCAACTGTTCTCAGCCTTAGTTTAATCTGAATATTGCAATTTCTCTTTTAAACTTGCAAGAAGGCTTGCTGCATGCAAATCCTTTCCCTTTTTTTCAGGTATGTCACAACTGGTCTAATAAAAACAGTACTTTTGATGACAGATCATTTATGTGATCCATTTTCTTTAATCCTCTCCCAACTGTGCTCAACCAGACAACATCACCCCAAATAGTAAAGACCAAATATATTAGAGCCTCCTGTTAACCATGAGGACAGGCAGTGCCTGTCACAGTACTTCATGATGTCTGTCCAACAGCACTGCTCACAAGTAATTCCCACCAAACCCACAGCCTGCGGAAGAGCCCCACACCAGAGTGGGGGGATGCCTGAGAGGAGGCTGAGACTCCATGGGAGACCTATGGAGAGAGGGGCCCTGCTCCCATGCTAGAGTAAGAGTAGCCTGTCCTTGAAGAACTGTACCCCATGGAAGAGTGACACATGCTGCAGCAGTTTTGGGAGGATTGTTGCCCATGGGATGGACTCACATCGCACCAGTTCACAGGGAGCTGCTACTCGTGAGATGGACTCACGTTGGAGAAATTCATGGAGAACTGACCCCTGTGGGAGGAGCCCCACAGCGCAGCAGGGGAACAACTCCTCTCCCTGATCAGTGAGAGAAACCACAGGTGATAAACTGACCATAACCCCCATTCCCTGTCTCCTTATGCCACTGGGGCAGGAGGTAGATCTGGGAGGGAAGGAAGGAAGGGTGGAGGGAAGTGTTTTTAAGGGCTTCTTTTATTTCTCATTATCCTGCTCTCATTTTGCTAGTAATAAATTCACTTCATACCTCCAAGCTGAGCCTGTTCTGCCTGTGCGATCTCTCTCTTGGTTCTTACCTCAACTCATGACCACTTTGCTTAACTTTCTCTCCTCTGTCCAGCTGCAGAGGGGAATGAGTGAGAGGCTTTAATAGCTGCCTGACACCTGGACAGAATCAATCCATGACACATGCACATCAACAATATGTTCTGCTGAGGTGGCTTGTTAGGATGCAGACGGAAGTCTGGGGAATTATACTCCGAGTGGTTATGTCACAAATGCTACGTGAGGTCTGCACTACAAAGTGCATTTTCTGGGTAAGAAATATCATGAAAATTTCTGCTCTGTCCTCAGTAAAAGGAAGCATCTTATCTCAGCGAACAGTAGCTGGTGTCAGGTTCCATGAATAGTAGATTATGTTTTTTTTAATAAATTCTTTAGTATTTGATGTACACAAACCAGGAAGCCTAGGACATTCATCTGTACAAGCACAGACAGGCAGAAGAGATGAGTGCTGAGAGAAGAAACTAGTAGATGAAAATCTTAAAATAAGATGTTAGTAAGTGTTCTGCAGTGATCAGTAATGCAGAATTTGACAGCCCTTAACTGATTAGTTTGGGCTTGCACAGCAACCACTTTCTAAAGAGATAAACAGCATTCTTATTCTGGCACACAGACTCACCTGGGACAAAGCAAAACATCACGTGATCCACACACATCCCTCTCCTGTAGTGCCTTCATTAAATACGACCCCACATTATGCCTTACCCCAGGGGTAACTTCTGTGTCCCACTGATGGAGATGCTGAAGCAATGAAGCTTAAAGTGAACAGTACATACGATGTTACTGCAGTTCTCATTTGTATGGTTAGAGTGGCATATTGCTGTCTAAATCCCAAAACAGAAGCCTAAATGAAAGCAGGGTGACCTACATTAAGCTTAAGCAAGTGTCATCTTAAAATGATAGAATCAAAAAATCAAATCTAGTAAGTACAGAGTGGTTACAAATCTGGCCTCATAAAACACCAAATAAAAAAGTACTCGCCATCAGGTATTCAAGTTTCTACCATTTCTTTTCAAGTATTTTGCTGATTCCAGAAAGGCCAGGAAAAAGGCCTGATCTACCACTTCTAAGCAATGTAAAGCCATTCACATAGTAGAATAAAAGAAATTCCTATTAATAAACTTTGTGGATGATACAAAGTCAGAATAGAGTTTAAGAATCAGATGACTTTGAGAGGTAAGTTAACATAAATGGAATTAATTTTGACAGGATGCATCATTGCATCGTATCTTGCAGAACTAATAAAAATAGAGCCTCATAATTTGGACATGACAGAGAAGAGAATTATCTGGGAACATTATTTTGCCACTGAACATTTCTGCTCCATTCATATTATGCAGTCCTAAGACTGAAAAGGATGGCATTAGGATGTTTGTTCCTGGAAAGAATGGAATTGCGCATTGCATCATGGAGAGAATCTCTGGGCCAGCACACCAGTACCAGACATCCATGCTCGGGAAGGAAACACTGAAACAAAGCAGATGCAGACCAGGTCTATCAAGATGACCTGAAAGCAGAAAAGTTTGGCTCATTGGAGCTTTAAAACAAATGCTAGAAGAGGACTGGGTGAGGTCGCCACAAATATGGCTTAGGGATAAAGAAAGTTAACAGTACAGAAAAAGAACAATTTAAGCTAAACACCACTAGCATTCATGTCTAAAGTGACTGAAATTACAGGCATCCAATATTCTGAAGATTTTTCTGATTACTTCGTCAGATAAAAAGGCATAGCATCTTTGTAAATTGTAAAAAAAAAAAATTAAATCATCTTTAAAACACTACATCACACCAGTGCTAGAAATTCAATTATTCAGAACTCCTTTCTAGTCCTATTCTCTGTAGCTAGGAAAGAAAAGGAGATTTTCCAAACAGACTGCCTTACAGACCTTTCTCCTCTCTTCCATGACTGCTTGAGAAACACACTGCAGACTGAAAAACACTCTACTACCCCAGGCTGCAATGAGAATTCACTGGACATGGGGGAAGACAGTATCTTGCAGCAATCAGCAAAGGCTTCGGTTTAAGCAGGGTAGCACCAGACAGAAACCTTTTCCAAGGGAATTCTCTACTGAAAATTGCTTTCCAGGAGGCCAGGACCTCAAAATTTGAGTATACAAATAAGCAAACACGAACCAAGTTAATAGATGTCAGTCTTAACTTGCATTTATTGAATCATGATTGACTTCTTTGACATGAATCTTTAGCATGTCCTCAGTTATAGGGTGATCAGCATTGTCCATACTCAGGTCTCATGCTTTCATTCAGAACAAAAGTACACACACTCATGGGACTGGGTTTATCTTGCCATATGCCTTAGGGCAGTTCAATAACTCAAGTGAATCATGTCTAACTCACATATTTAGTAAGAAGACTTCTTCTCACACAATCTTTCTCCTTCTTGCATGTATTCTTGCAATAGCCTTTATTTCTATATCCTCCTCAGTTTCAAATGAAAAATTTGGGCTTTAGAAGGAAAGCATTTCACAACAA
Source organism: Chloebia gouldiae (assembly GCA_003676055.1). Classification (NCBI taxonomy): domain Eukaryota; kingdom Metazoa; phylum Chordata; class Aves; order Passeriformes; family Passeridae; genus Chloebia; species Chloebia gouldiae. The sequence continues at coordinate 3,212,702 of QUSF01000038.1, forward strand.
GAGAGAAAGCCCTATTATTCTGATGCTCTAAATCCCTGCCATCATCACATTTAACCTGCATTTTCAGCTACTCACAAAAACTGAGATGACTTTATCTCTGAGAAAAATAACTAACGTTACAAAGATCTCTAAGTTGCCAAAGCAAGTAAGCTTCAACACAAATAGGAAAAGTGAATAAAAGAAATCAAACAAAATATTTCTTGAATCCTAAGAAAATTTGCAATGTTTTTAAATAAAGCCTCCTGTTATCAACAGAGGTGTAAACACATAAAAAGAGGGAACTATGGTGTCTGCAGAACAGCAGGAACAAGAAAACCAGGGCTAATCACTTCCAAGGTTTCGATACTTTTCCAGTAATGTTTAAATTTGGATTTTGATTTTAGATAACTGGTGCACTCAGGAGAAATATTGACATATTTCCAGATATAATATTCTATGAATTATTTTAATAGCAAATTATATTAATAACATTAATACTAAAATGATTAATATTTAGACTCAAGTCAAGGCATATAATTTCTACTTAGCCTTCTTATGCACAAGATATTCTACCTGAATTTCAATAATGGAAGAAAAAATTGACAAAGCACCTGTATTATATAATCAGAATTAATGGTGAATAACCACAGAACCTCCATCACTGAGAACACTGTTCAGAACAAAGCCATTACTCATTTTGCACTTGCATTCTATGAATTCTCTCTCTCTGCCTGTAATCTTACAGCATCTCATCACGTGAGGTCTTGAGAGACAAGAGCTATGTCCCAGTGCTTATTTTAGCTTCTTAATCCCTCTATCAGTGACTTTCGCAAAATGTTCTTTAAAGGAACAAGAAGGTCAGAAATGACAAATCAAACAAATGGCTTTCATGAATTAAAAATAAAGTACTACAGATCAAATATACCTATCAAGTATCAAGCAGTGATTTTTGTCCTGGTTGCATCCTGTAACCCTCCAAGACGATTGTTACCCAAATATATAAATATACAAAAATCCCCATTTTTCTCACTGAAGAATATAATACATATAAAAAAGTGCAAATTCTGTTAAGACAGACATATACCCAAAGTATACAACAATATTACACCACACGTAAGGACACTAGTGCCTCTCAATCCACATTTAGCTTGATAGTGCTTGCCTTTCTCTTTTCTCAAAGCTTTTACACAACTAATCTACTACTGGAACACCACAACCTGCTCAGACAGCCTGCAGATCATGTGCTCCAGCAGATGAGGATGCAAATGAGTAATTTGCTTGTTTAATCTCTCATTGCTTGAACTGAAAGGGTATCCACAAAAAAAATCTTTTACCATCTTCCTGCTTTGTAGTCCCAGTGGCTCAGTATAATTGCAAAAATTCTGCAAAAAGAGGTAATAAGCTTTTTTTTTTTCATATCTGGTGCAAGCAACAGTGTTGTACTCTTAGAGCTATTTTTGTTGAATAATCTTCCTAGAAAACAGAAGTTTAGCTTACACAGTCCATTGAAGACTTGCATCATCAACAGGCTTTGAGTTTACCCTCACCTATTCATTTTCCAGAAAGAGAACCTCTGGAAGTTACAAAAGTCAGGCTGTGGTTGTCTAGCAATCCTAGTTATTTTCCTATTCAGTACTTAGAAAATTATGAAGAGTAGCACCCAGAAACACCATTCCAGGTTTGTACAGGAGAAACAGTTTAAAAGGCACAATCTGACTCGTAGCAGTAGTAAAATAAAGATCTGTCATACAAAGAAGTCATGTACATGTCAGGAGTAGAGAAGTATCACAAAATTATATGTATGTGCACTACTGATATTTCCGTCAACTTTATCACGAGTATTGCTGACAACACAGGGAAAAAAAAAAAAAGAAGGAAACTTTTCAAGATTTAACAAAGGCATACAATATTACATAAAGTATCAATATTACATAAAGTATACCAGGTACCAAAATAGTATCCCACGACAGACTGATCAAAACTGTAAATGAATCTCAGGAAAAGAAAAAGGCAATCCATTGCAAGCCTGTTATTTTCTTGAATTTAGATTTATTCCTTTCTGAATTACCTCTACCACCTTTGTTGCCTCAGCTTTCTCAAAATGAAAGACACGCAGGATCCACGTGACTCACTGACTTGGATGCAGCATTTACCAGCTTGCAAAACAACAGGGGCTTCCCACCTTTCAGGCCATACACACTACTGATCTACCATGGATCAGAATAGTCAGCTTTAACTCATGCAGGATGACACTTCCTCTTTGCTAAGGAACACCTACAGCTTTTTAGAAACAACTCTTCCTGAAGGCCATCCAGACTTCTCACAGGATTTCAGACATGCAAAATTAAGAGAAGCACAGTAACAGGATCAGCTCTATCAGACCTATCAAGTGCAGACTGCACCTTTTAGGCTGCCAGCTGGCACTGCGCCAGAGGTCCTTGTGGGTCTATGCAGGCCATTTGGATCTCTTCTAAAGTCTTGCCTAAATAGCTGGAAAGAAGAAAGCCAGTCCTAATAAACACTATTTAGCATTTGAGTTTACTGAGCTCTATTTGAAGGCTTAGACAAGAACCTCCTCTGGTATCAATACAGCTGATTAATGTCTTTGCAACATCTTGCACCACAGCAGAACTACGAAAAAGGAACAGGAAGAGCCTTGAGGTCCTGTCTAATTAGGGGCTTGTTACTTGAAAATTGTGTAATTTCAAATCTTCTTTCTCTTTTTTCAAACCAGTTCAAATCTTTCTCCAAGTGGAATTGCCAAGTAATGCAATTGCAGTGAAAGAAACATTAGCTTTTTCAGCTAAAGGACAGAAATCACTCATGTCCTAGGCTGCTGTGATCATCATTCCTTTCAGCTTTTTTCTAACTGACAAGGGTGTGACTGAGAAGCTTGTGAGACAACCTTCTAGCTTCAGCTAGATGTCATGCAAAGGTTTTTCCAACAGCCTGCCTCTGTGGGACAAAGCTTGCATGGAGGCTTCCACAAGGAAAAACTCAACCCACAGCCTTCCAAATCTAGACGTTGCAGCATATCAGATTGCTCCTTGACACAGTAAAGCAGTGGGTAAGTGAGCAGATTTCAAGGTTCAACATGAAAGATTTATGAACTTAATGCAAGAGGTACATACTTCTGAAGAGAAATAGTAGAGCTTCTTCGACTGAGGGTCCAGCATCAAATCTGAAGAGCAAGCCTCTCTCCACTCTTAGTGAAGAAAAAGCTGAACAGCAATGAAAAAATAAATCTAAAAGATTCAAAATGCTGTTTTAAAATACACCTCATTTTTGCAAATCAGAGTTGGCCATTTATCAAAAAGCCAACACAACAAGGAATGTGGACAGGAAGGAGCGTTTCACCTGCCATCTACCATTCCTGGGAGGAGGGGGGACAGAGGGAGGCTGGCCAGAGCCCACTGCTCACCCCTTAGATGTAGAGAGCTAATGCAGGGTGTGCAATGTACAGAAGCAGTCTTCAGGCAAGCATGCAAGGCAGTGGTTTTTTATAGAGCACAGGGCAAACACAGGTTGCTGAAAGAGGAGCTCACAGGTAATTGCTTAAAGCCATGCATTACACAGAAGCATCCTGTGACTAGAATGATATGCTAAAGGAACACTTCATAAAGTGTGGCATTTTGAATATTAAAACACAAACAAAGCTTTCATTTTTAAGTGGTAACAAATCACCTCCACCCAACACTTACTAATTTGTCAATATAACTTCAGGATAAAAATCATAGATAAGGAGAGAGCCCAAATGTATTGTGCTCTTAAAAACCAAACCACAGACTGATGGTGCACAGATTTTTTCCCTTCACTCTTCTTTATTTCCCTCAAACACACACTGACATTTACTTAAACTGGACAGATTCTCAACTGGCATAAAAATAAACTTAGTCTCCGGTCTAGTTACTGTTAACACCCTGCTGAGTTACACAAAATAAGGATTAGACTCATCACACCTACTACAAAGCTAAAACTTTATCTGTGCTTTGATCTTCCTAGCAATTTTAACTCAGTGCTTACTTAGTCGTAGAATTAAAACCTGCATATACATGTGCAAAAAGTGGCTAATGTACTAAGTGAAAAATATGTTGCTTTATTGAAACATTATGGCTGTATTACACAATACAGCCTTATGCTTGCTGTGTCTCAGCTCCATGACCAAGATTCATTTGATTTTCTTATAAAATTAAGACAACAAAACACTACTGATAAAAAGGGGATTCATCCTTTTTAATGGGGGTTGTCATCAGTGGTTTCTCAATGAAACATACAAAACAAAATAAACTACAAACAGTTTAATATGACCAAGCCAGCATTCCTGTAATGCAGCCAAGCTGAAATTGCTTTGGGAATCAAGATTAGAATCAGATTTAATGCAAGATCTTAAATGCACAAGCCTTCATGACATACAGAAAGCCAGGGTGGGCTTTCCTCATAGGGGCTATGATAGGAGTCACAAACTTGTCGTTAAGACCTGTAAAAATTAAGGCATGTCTCCAGTATGTGAGCCAGCATTTGATCTAGGCACAACCCTTGCACAGGACCCTTTCAGTTACTGCATGTGTTCTGGCACACCACCTCACTTCCTAGCTTCACTCCAGTTCCCATTCCCATTCTGCCTTCCCTCTCAAAACACATACACATCATTCAAGTTTAATCAAATAGATTCTCTCCTTCTAACCTAACATCCATGAAATGTAAAATCCAGTATTTCTTCACATGAAGAAGAAATTTTAAGTCAACATATATATTCTTGAAAAAACTTTCAAGTGATCCTTCCTTCTCTAGTGTAGTTCTGAGCAAGAGGAGTGGAGAAATATGGAAACAAGTTTTGTTCATTTCTTTAACCACTGTTCCTTTTAAACTATCTCCATGCTGCAAATTATAAAGCAACCATCCCTTCAGAAAAAAAAAAATAGCTGCATACTTCAAACATTTAATTTTACAGTTTTTTTTCTGTCTTTTATCTTGACACAATCTGCCTACAAACAGCTTCTTCTCTCCAAGTTACACAGCATGTGGAACAAAGCCAGCCTCACAAGTACAATGGGTTTAATACACATACAGATCTGCAGCAGTCAGTGTTTTGAAATACTCCTTTCAAACCCTTTAGGAAAATTAATTATTTAACAGCCACGTGTCAGAGATATTTGTCTCACATCTGAAGGCTCCTCTTATCCTTCTTCCCCAATGAATTTAGCAGTACTCTCACTTTTCAACAAACCCGCAGTTCCTGTCTTGGTAACGGGACCAGTCATCGAAGATGACAATCAACCAGGCATTTCCTCCTGCTCCTTTGTCCACCTGGACAGCCCACAAAAGTCAGCACAAAGCTCCTTGTTGAAGGCCTAAAGAAGCAGTGAAGGGAGCAGCAGGAATGACCCTCCAAACACAATACCAATAATCAGTAATGGTGGCCTTCCAGACAGACAACTTGGTCTTAGATTTTTCTTCTACTAGCATTTATTTTTCATGTCAAGAAAAAGCATCCTACAGAATCACCCACCTGCAACAGGCACTGCTCATATATGAAAGCAGACAATTTTCCTCTTCCTTTTTTAAGTCTTCCTTGCTTAATAACGCAATCATGATTACAGGACTTTTGCCCAGCAAGAAATCAATGACACAAGTTGGAAATAAAGGAGAGACTCCAGCATCCTGACTCTGTATGAAGGTCAAAGACAGCATTATCATTCCCACACTATTTAGGGTAAAGCACTCAACATTATTTTCCACTTTCTAATACTGTTCACAGGAACCACCTTTGAAAAGCAGTCCTGAAGATTCCTATGGCACTCCAATATCCTATGCAACAGAGGAGGCACCTAACATACCACTGCTCTTAAAAGAGGTCCCTTTCCCATCCCCACCTTTCCAACACAGAAAAATAACTTTTCAAGGACTTATTTACCTGGAACATACACTGAGTAACAGCATAGGACAGCTCCTTCCCAAAAATATTACGTCACTAAATCCAACAGTGTAACCCACAGAGCTTGGGCTGCTTCTAGGACAATGTTTTCTTTTCTGCTCAACTGCACTTGCATAATTATCTATTTCTCAACCATCATTTGATTTCCACATTAAGAAATCTATCACATCTCAAAGATTCATGGATATGCCATTCAAGTTTTTCTAATTCTCACCTGACAACTGCATGTACCTAGAAGAAGCTACAAGCTATCACTGTGCAACCAGAGAAATTTAAATCACCTTTCAAGAAACCCTGAATTTTAAGCATGAATTAATGAAGACATAGGAGAGACAAGCTTCATGGTATGTTTTAATCAAAGCAAAAATTTTCTGAAATCTTCATATTTAAAAAAAATTTGAAAATATACTCTACTACTACAAGGAAAATGCACTATGGTCTCAGTTTTAAACTAGATAAATTAAGTACATAAAGAGGTATGTCAGTTCTTCTGCCTGTATCTCCCTCCCTCATGTGCACAAAAGGCAATACAAGTGCAAACAATAAAGTTTAATTGATATATTTAGGTATGTAAAAAGATAACCCAATCCATACAAGGCAAGCACTTTTTTGAATACTGCAAGCTTAACATCTGTCTCCCTATATTTTTGTTTTTGTATAAAGAATAGCAAAAGTGGTGAAGCTTCTAAAGAAAGTGCTTCTAAAGAAAGTGAGTTGGTATGATCACTATATTTCCTTACCTAACACAGGCAGATACATTCATTCATCATAATCTTTCATTAGCAGTACATATTGATCTGGGGATGATTTAAACAGGGTCATATAAGTACAGCATAAAAGCAATACAAAATTTATGTACAATGAAAAATCTCTCATGTATTAGGAAGCCCACTTACTTTTAACTCTCAAAGAAAACCCACACCTGGAGACACAATATACAGGAGATTCAATTTAGAAACACAGCTAAGTGAACTTAGAATCATGAGAAAAAATGAATGTTAGTTACTGACACTCCAGTGGCAATTTTCCTGAGTACAGAAAAAGCACACAGAAGAACCATACTAATAAAAGTGTGCTAAGTAAAGAGCAAAACAATCTGTACACAAACAATTGCATTGTAATCTCCTTCTGGTTCCTTATTTTGTTTCAAATGACATTTTGGCAAGGAACAAAATGGGTCTGGAAAAGAGGTAACTGCCTTTCTGACACCAAGCAGATGAAAAAATTGTTTTGCACACATTTTTATTTGGCTTCTTATTCACAGTTAAAGGATTCCTCCTTCTGAATATGGTGTTGGATGAAACATGTTTAATCATATAGAACTCCAAAATGGATGTAAAGATGTAAAGGAAATTCAGCAACAGTCTCAGAAGAGAGAAAACAATACAATCCTTATGTAAGAAGCCTTATTCTGAACGTTGCAAGCAAGTCACAAGAAACAAACACCTAGCCACATAGAGTGCCAAGCATGTGCACTCAGAAGCTCTTTCATCTCAAGTGTCACACTGAAAAACCTCAAGTATCTGCTGAAAGGACATACTGGTTCTTACTGGCTTGGAAATCCTCCTGCAAAAAAGTAGTCAGATACTAGATACTTTCACTGGCCCAGCTGCTGAAATTCTCATTACAGGACAAGCCTGAAAACCTGCTCCATGAAAACTTGCTGGTATATGACTATGGTTCTGGATGAGGAAAAATCACTTAGACATACACTTTCAGGGGTGCACATTGCCCAGAAGGGAGTGGGAGGGGGTAAAAGACGTAGCAAACCAAGAGCAAATGAGACAAGACAATGCACCTCACTAGGACATTACACCAGCAGATCTCTTCCCTGACTGAACACCGGGAATTCAGAGTTTCTGCACTAGTCCCTCCTGTGGAGGTTCTGTGCTTCCCTGGAGAGGGCTGGATTACTGCTAGTTTTTACTTGCTTGTAACTGGTGATGACTGAGCTACTCTCTGCATCTCTGCATGAAGTATCCACATCATCAAGGGACTATCCTTCCATTTCAGTACCATTTCAGCAATAAGATCAAGCCTAGTCCTAAAATGTGGTTTCTACAAATATGAAATGATCTTTTGATTGTGATATTCACCCTTAATGAATGAACAACTGTAGCATCAGAACATCTTCAGATTCTGTGCTATGTCACAGACCATCAGATATCATGTTGCTGAGTTATGCTGTGTCAGATAGAAATGCTTTTGTATAAACACTCCAAAATTTACCCCAGTTCAGGAATCTAGGAAGCTTGCTGGCCAGATCTAATGTTTAACAAAAGGTGCTATAATTTTTGTTATGTGTGATGCTAGACACCAAACAGAATGCCATTCACCTATTGCTTCCCTGCCACCTCTTTCCAGTCTGCAAACTATCAGCATCATACCTCTTCAGGAATCTAATGCAAAAAAAAAAAAAAAAAAAAAAAAAAAAGGAAAATGAAAATGAAGACAAGTGACCTCTACAAAGGCTCCAGCAATAACAAAATAGTATCAGTGACAGTGGAGATGCCCTTTTAATAAAGACCGGACTAAATGCCTCTCTAGCTTTTCACTAATCTTGTACAGATAGCATCAGTATCAAAAGTTTCTTTCACATTCATTTTCCCAGAAAGCAGTCCCATTCTCCTGAACTGAGAGCTGAGCATAACAGATCATATCCCTTGTAGGCCGAACGAGGAACTCTGGTAAAGGTCATGGACAGATGTCATTCAAACACACCTTCACCACGCTCACACAGCATGCCTGCAATCAGCATACAGTCTTCTATGATCCATTCAAGCTCACTGTCAATA
>QUSF01000038.1:3221420-3250735 GCA_003676055.1 Chloebia gouldiae
CTTAGTCTACTAGTAAAAGAATGGAGAACCTGGTGCAGTAATTGCTCCTTCTGTCTTTCCAAATTAAAGTAGAGAAAGTCAAGGTTTAGGCTAAGTGGAGAATCGTTCAGAAAACCAGAACAGTCGTTAAGTACAAAACAGGTATAAAAGGGTTTAGGAAACAGGCTGAAGGAAGACATTAATGAATTAGAATAGATGACACTTTAGGGTAGATGATTTCTACTAAAGTTTATTTTTTCTAGAGTTTATCTACATTAAAACTAATATGGGCTTTTAGAGAAAAAGAGAAGGCTAAGGTGATGGTCTAGTTTTCTAACAGTTAAAATCAACATCTTCCCTTTGTGAGACTATAAAATCTGGCCTCCAACTTTCCCCCAGTAGTTGTTGTAAACTTTCCATAATCTTCACCAATGGCTTTGTGTGGATGTGGCATGGGAACTAAGATAACAAAGGCTTGTGTAAACAAGTAGCTCTCGAGAAAAAACACATTTTGCACAGATTACTCAAAACAACATTTCAGAGAGGTTAAGAAAGCAGTCCTAAGTGTCCTTCGAAAACTCTTTGCTATATCAACACTGACAAGCATAACTCAGGTTGCTTTATAAATAAAATACTATAGAACTGTATTAAGAACACTGTGATGTACTTTGGTAATAGCAGACTGCTTCCTCTGCAGCGTAAGATGGTGGTAAGGAGAAGTGGAAGAAGAAGAAAGTCATACTTCTCTGTGTACCTCTTGCTTCCCAACTCCTTAACTGCACCAGAGGCAAGAATTCTCCTCCCTGCCTCAGCACCGCCTTCGTACAAACAAGTAAAATAGCTGAGGGCTCCTCTAAACTCCAAGAAACAAAGGACTGAGGATTACCATGGCCACATACTGCCACAAAGACTTGTTCAGATATTCAGTCCTCACATTGCAAAAACTATAGTTGTACATGGAAGGAATTAGCTTTACTGTGTTGTAAGTCAGACAAAATGATGACACTTGAAGCAGTTCTCAATTTTATCTGGTTTTGTTTCTAAGAAGCTCAGTTATAAGAATAACCAGTTTCCATCTTGTTTTTGCTGCAGTCAATGAACAGGCATCAGGGTGCCTCATTCTATGCAAACAAGGGCCTTCTCCTCAGCAAGATGTACAAACTGCAGCCTACATAATGTAACTTTACCCACAGGTGTAATAGCATCCCTTTGCATGGCACAACAATAGGTATTAGTACTACTATAATTTATTTATGAAGGCAGATTAGAAGCTAAACTGGTTGATTTTAAGGCCCTTGTGCACACGTCTACACGACGATGTCATTACTGCCAGGTGCAATGTTCACCTGGTGCAGAGTCAGCAGGAGGCCAGTCTGCCGCTCACCCTGGGAGCACAAGAAGCTCATTTCCCCCCAGTATAGTGGCAGCAAGAGGACAAGATAACAACGCTGCTCTACTCACAGGCTAATACCTCCACTCAGCATCTCTAAAGAAGCCATGTACTCTGTATGTGTATGTCCCATTCTCACAGTCTAGGCACATGTCCTGAACAGTCCACAGGATCCCAGTACACTCTACTTTACCTGGGGTTGCACTTCAACAGCCAAGCAAGCACAAACTGATTTGGGAAGCACAAACCACTTTCCCATTGCCCAGCAAGCTGAGCAGCCATGTGTACATATGGCGTGAATCCAAGTTCCTTCTATGTGTTTGGCCAACTTTACAAGCTACTGCAGAAAAAGATGTGTGTATTCCTTGAGGTGGTTTGCTATGACGTAGGAGGTAGGAATAAGATGTATTCCCAACTCTTCCAATTCAGGTGCTATCAACTTCTATGGGAACTGTGATGTATTCCATACTAAGTGCTTCCTATCTCGGTTCTCTGTCTTTTAGAAGAAGAAACTGAAGACAAAATGTTCCTAAATTATTTAAGAATAAAATCCAAGATTGATTGCTCGCCCAACCTTTGCTCTTAAGCCAACTTCCAAGCACGCTTATGTTTGAAATTTTTATTGTTATCACCCTATTGAGGTTTGCAGTGTTCAATTTCTTTACTAGGGTGCACTCTGTTGATTTCTATATGAGGGAGTTTACCTGGGTTGTCATTTTACAAAAGGGGGAGTTAACAGGCAGTTGAACCCATCCATGAATATATATTTGAAGCCAGAAAATATTTTCTGCAATTCAGAAGCCCTAAGATTTTGGTGTCCTGTTTTTATTTTGGGAGGATTATTAGGTTCTAATAATTGTGTGTGTGTGTGGTTTCTTTTGCTCTTTGTTTGTTTTGGGGGGTTTTTGTTTGTTTGTTTAAATATGAAAGAGCGTGCATAACCCTTACCAATCTTTTGGCTCATTTCAAGCACAGACAAAAGTTTGTTCTTTTGAAGCTGGATGTCCACTCTTTGCAACAATTCTCTTCAGTAAAGATCAAGACATAAAGAGGGCATAGGACTAGACCTAACCATTATTCTGTACATATTTGTCAAATGGGATAACAGGATCAAATAGGACGAGTTTATTCATAGCAAAGTATGAGAAGTACCTTGGAGATATAAAAGCAACCCAAACCTTAATATGGGGAATAGGTAACACACCCTTTGGTGAGCATCCCCAATGCTATTACATATTGGAGTAGGTCAGTTGAGAAGCTAAGCTCATCCTGTTGTCTCACAATTGGTTTCAAGAATGGCAAAAACTGCTCATCATCAGTTGCTGAAGGCAACTTGGTATATGCCATTATACCTGCTCTGTTTCATTAAAAGCAAGTTGTCAATTCAAACTGGAAACCAAGCTTTTAACTCTTTAACTTACATTGATGAGAAGTTATGGTGAGAAGCTGTAGTGTGGGTGCCAAACTCACAGCAGAGAAACAGCAGCCTGCACAGCTACCTGTGCTCAATTACCAAACCACAGATACTCCATGCAGCCAGTTCATGGCATGAAACTGCTGTAGGGTCTGTGGCACAAGTCTTATGAGGAGCAACTGAGGGAGAAAAGGAGGATCAGGGGAGACCTTATCATTCACTACAGCTACCTGAAAGGAGGCTGTAGTAAAGTGAGGGTTGGCCTCTTTTCCCAAGTAAAAAGTGACAGGACAAGAGGAAATGGATTCAAACTGCACCCAGAAAGGTTTAGATTGGATATTTGGGAAACATTCTTCATGGAAAGGGTTATCAAGCACTGGAACAGGCTGCCTAGGATTGACTCATTATCCTTGGAGATATTTATAAGATGTGTAGATGTTGCTATTAGGGACGTGGTTTAGCAGTGGATTTGGCAGGGCCGAGCTGACAGCTGGACTCAATCATAAGGGTCTTTTCCAACCTTAATGATTCCATGAATACTTTAACTCAAGCTAGTCTGATTTGATCCATGTGAACAGAGAAGCAGTCCAACCCAAGCTGTACTACTCAAGTGAGGACAAGTCATTAATCACAACAGAACTTTAGCTTCCCATATGCATGACAGCAGACAGTGCATGAGGAGAAGTGAGAATATTACATCCTTATACTAGGAAGGAGATAGGAAGAAAAAGGGTGTAAGAAAATACCACTACTTGAAATAAAAAAAAACCCCACCTTGCCCAAAGAGCACAGCATCAAAGACAAAATAACTCTCCAATTTCATGAAGCCATTTATCTCTACCTTTGACATCAAATGGAAAACAACTGAACTTGCAGGTTCTAAGGACAACTGCTGCTTTCATTTCATTTTTCAATTAAACCATGTCTGCTCTTTTTCACTCTTTGGTTGACTTGGTGACTCAGGCTGTATCAGGCTCTCAAGACAACAGATTCTTGTCACCATTGCAAAAGCAAATACCTCTTTATATTCTCCAATGCTGAACCTCATTGTCTCCAACTGTAGGCTGTTTCCATGACTTTCATCAGACCCATACAGACCTGACTATTAGTCACCACATCAGTGGCCCTCAAAAACACTTCTATTTTGATTAATTGGTCTTTAGTTCTTTGAAATAGTTTTTCAAATTAACTATCATTTTCCCCTTTCCAAATATCACTCAGCTAAGGGTGACTCATCAAATGCTAGCTTGCTCTGTTGTAAAACCCAAATAAATGGCTTTAACCTAGACATTATTCTGAGCATGACTGGGCAAAAACCTCACAATACAACCTATTCCAGTGGCATAAACACTGAAGACTAGATCAGCAACCCTGAGTACAAAGCCATCTGCCCCACCAAGGACAAACAAGCATTCAGGATTACTCCCTCTTCCATACTGTCCATTCCCTAAATCAGACTAGATTGAGCTAAACTGAAGGATTCAGCCTGAAGTCTGTAGAACACCTGGTATCTCTGCACTAAGTAGCCAAAAGCAAGAATGGGCCAGAAGGCATTGCATGAAAAATAATAATATATACCTATATACAGCTGTACAGTATCTTCTACATGCCATGGCTACAAACATACACTATGCTGCCAGGCAAAAGGTAAAAACCTAGCCAGATCCAATACCACTCTTTGTACATGCAAAAGAATAGTACTTGCAAACTCAGTACTTCAGGGACATACACACAGACAGCAAAAAAGTAATTTTTCAGAAAGAACATCTTCTCTCCATTACAGAAATAATAAAACAGCAACCCCAATTTATTTGGGACTATAAACTCTGATGCACTTGAAATTTAAGTCAAAAGTATGTTTTAAAAGTATGCTTTGAATCATTGCTCATCAGAGTCACTGATGAAAGATAAATAATCCCAACTGGCCCCCAAGTTGAGGCATGTGATAAATTTCTACTTCACAGTTTATGATTTTCTGTTTCAGGTTCCTAGCAGTAGAATAGATTACTTGAAAGAAACCACTTTGCTGCATTTCTACAGCACAACTGTTAAATGCTATATGAGAGGGTTGTTTTCCCCAGTATGAAAACATCTAGAAGTTACTTAGCATTGACAGGGACAACACACTTGAATCATCTTTACGCAGCAACAAAAAACATGCATTTTTCAACAATTTCCTTCTAAGTAAGTACTTTTGAGGTTCAGAAAGGCCCAGGGAAATATCTCTGGAAGGTGAACATATTTAACAGCACACTCCTAAATACTGAATATATTTCTATAGCATTCCTATAGCATTTCTATAACAGTTTCGGTGGAGAATTCTCTCTGCTCTAAGTTAATGCAGTTATGTGGAAGACAGAAGCAGCAGTACAATAAAATTGCTGAAACTGCAGTTGTAGCTCTTTAAAAGTAAATATATAAGCAAACTGATTCTAACAAGAAAACTGCACATGCTGTGATAATGCACTGTTGTCAGGTGAAGATCCCACTAACAGAGAACAAACAAACAGGTACAGCTGTCACTCATTCCACTGGAATTACCTGTTTTCATCAAGTGCAGTAAACTGTCACATCTCACAGCAGTGAGCTCATGCTCCCATCTCCCCCAGAAAAATCAGTATCATTGCAATCCCTGCTTCTTTCAAATGATTACAGGCTACCTGCTGTATTCTGCATTATAACTACATGCATATACTCAATACATACAGATGCAGCTTAAGATCTAAAACCGTATTCAAAGAAAAGAGTTTATAAATAGCATTAGTAAAAAGCAAATGGAATCGAGGATTTTTCCTTTTTTTTTCTGTTATTTCCCAGTCCTGAATAGGATTTGCACATGAAACATTTAAACCAAGATCATAAACAAAATCACGGGTGATAAAAAGATTGAAAGCATTATTGGAAGTGATTTGTTAACACTGTAAGCCTACAGATAATAGCTGAACTTGCTGAGATGCATTATTTGGTCAATATTTCTCATTTGGTTTAATGAAACATGATGGTTAACCAAATGAGAGGAAATCTTACTTCAACACAGTAAGTCAAGCAAGTATCCCACTATAAAACAGCAAAACATTTCAGCACAAGAAGACATTTCAACAAGGCATACATCTCTTCATACAAGTGCAGGTGCTATAGGAAGCAGACATGACCTTTATAAAGGCTTTGAAATCCAGAACTTTTCTACCAATTCCCTCAAGACAAAATACGAAAATACTTAAACAAAAAAAAAAAAAAAGAAATCTTACGGCTTGAAATGCAGTAAGCCAGCCTGCAGTTGATCTTCCTGAACAGTTGCTTGTTGATTGGCCAAAGTATAAGTGTAAAGAGTTGAATGAAGTTAATGATCAGTCCTGACACTATAAATATGTAGCAGATCAGAAGGTGGCAAATGAATTGAGACTTCAGAAAGCCAACGATGTCCATGATTTGCTGAGAAAGCAAGAGGATACCTTCAGACACAAAATTCAGAAGACAACCTGCAAAACCAAATAGTATCAGCAGTTACAGAGTGCATTTATTTCTACAGACAGACTTAAAACAAACTTCATGCTTACACTTAAATTAAAATTAAGTCTATTGTAGGAAAAGGCCTGATGTCAGTATTTGCAAAAGTAACAGTGTAAAGAGAATACTGCATTTGTGAACCAATTTACATTTGGATTTGGAAACAAATTCTTAAATTTCAATCTTAACTCTATAAAACCTGTGAGCATGTGACTCCACTCCATGGACAACAATACTCTTCTGTAAGGTTTTCCTTGATAAAATATGAGCAAATATTTTGGTTTGAACTATACGATAGCTTTAATAGGAACTTATATTTTTGTTTGAATTGTTTGTACTTCATGAGACATACACTGCCACCTCTGTAATCTTCAAGAGCAGCTCCAAAGTAAAGGCAAGCTTTACAGCTTGGTTAGATGTACTGTTCCCTACAAGCTATGCCTGCTCTGGTCTCCAAACAAGAGGTAGCAGCCCCTTAATTCTAGCTTTATTGTCTTCTGCCCCTCTCATACTCAAATAACAGTTGATTTTGGCAAGAAAATAAAGGCTTGGCTATGCACAATACACACAATTTCTTCAATTATTCATTGACACTGATTCTGTCAGTTATAATCCATAAACCCAGAAATGAAACATCAATAACAGTACTAACCCGTGACCCAGAAGTGTTTCCAGAAAGGAATCAATCCTAAGATTACTTATAAAATGTTTTTATAATTTTGGAAAGGTCCAGTCCAACCTTAGCAATTGAGCATTCAGAGGAAATGTCCTCTGCAAAGTATTCTGACCTATCAAATATTGTATTGACCTCCCCCTACCATCACTACCACCTCTGCACGAACACTCATCTCTCAGTAAACACAACCCCAGTATTCTGCATACAGTTAGACAGGAGGTGCTTCTGCCATCCTGTTCCACTCCTCCACTGTTTCCCCCTCTGAGGCATGGAAGAGTTTTCCCAGGGAGGAAGCCCTGAGACAATATTTCTGCATGTGCCAGCCGCATGCAGCCGTCAGCAGCCTAGGGAATTAACCAATGAAAAATATCTTTATGCCTAGCCTTTTAGTTTATATGAGACCCCATTATGTGAGCCACTGAGTCTAGATCAGTGACCTGAAACATTTGTTTTACTGCTCTTTTTGTTGACTCTGCTCGCCACAGCAAAGAGCACACACAAGAATTGCTGGAGTGCCTTCGGAAGTTATTTAGCCAGTTTTTCAACCACAAGGAAGATGAGGAAAAATTTAAGAAAGAGAATCGGTATTATTGTATAATTTATATAAAGAGTTTATGGCAGTCCCCAGCCTATTATCAGCAGGCAAAATGTGCCCTTTTGTTCCCTTTATCTTGCTGTACTATTCAGTACCACAGCTGACACCAGCTGTAGCTCAGAATGGCAGAACAGGCCTCTATTCATTGTAGTAATCACTGTCATGATACTCCCAAAAAGCTTTTCCACCTTTAACAAACCTTCCTATTAAAGATACGATTCTAAAGGCAGCTAGCTTGTGCTTTGATCAAAGGCATTGTTTTGAAGGCCAAGCAGAATGAGAAATGTTGTCTAGTAGGAACCACTGCTGTCTTCTCCAATCCTTCCAACAAAGACTCAGAAGACAAAGCCAAACAATTAAAGAGAAAAAGGCAGAAACTTTCTTTAAAACAGTGAAAGTAGAAGCAACCAGCTACCTGCAACTGGATGGTTTCAAAGACTCTACAGCATCCAAGACCCTGATGACTGTGTTTATCCTACTGTCCTAGGCTAAAAATGATCACAAGTTTTTTTGTGCTAGTCTGCCTGTTTAATTCTATCCCACAGAATCACACTAAGGTAATTCCCAGAGATTAGTCAGCCATGGGATAAAACAAAAAAACAGCAGCCACAAATAAAGACCAGAGCACTGCTTACTTAATGAAGACCTGAAAACTCACTTTTTGATATAAACAACATAAATCTACTGTAGAAAGCAGCTAACAGATATACTTAGTAACAAAAATAATTAGTCTTTTTGTCCACCAATTAATCCAGTAATTTTTTTGTTACCTTTTCATTATGACAGATGCCAAACTTTATTAAAATGTTACGTTTATGCAAATCATTTACTTCCTGCCGTGTCTTTAAAATAAAACTTCACAGAAATAAATAAATATTGAGATAACCCTGATAAAACATAATTATTGCCTTACAATTTTATTAAGACGCAGTGGAATTCTGAAAGTAATTAATTCCTCACTTTCCTACTTTAGTCATCAAACTTCAATTCAGTAAAGCTTCAGAGGGTTGTTTTAAGGCAAACTAAATCTACTTAAGCAGTACCATCCAAAGGCAACTAACCTAACTTGCTTGCAAAAGGAACAAGAAATGAGAGACACTGTTTAAATTCTTTTTTTCTGAAAAGTCGGAACTACACAGACACATTTTCTCTTTTGGCTACCTATAAAATATGCAACCTAAACACTGCATATGGAATGGTAGCTAAGTTTCTGTTTCTCAGACATAAACTCATCAGATTTTTTTTACTGTTTTCATTACCCAAACTCCAAGAATGAAATTTATTCTTGGCACAAGTAACAAAAAGAATGAGTGAGGTCTAGAAATATTGCGTTTAAGAGTCCACTGGAACACCTTACACTTTGTCTTTCAAACAGTCCTCCTGGGTAACATCAACATAACACCAGTTTAAGTGATAAAAGAGTCAGGTCTTTAATTCTTAATCCATGATGCTGGTTTAATAAATTAGGGATTTCCTTATAGATAATGACTGAAAATTACAGCAATCTTGTAAAAACAAAAGGGCTAGTCAATGCATTTTCTCAGAAGCTATTAAGATCAAAATGCTGCCAAGAAGCTCTCTTCTATCAAACACCCCTTAAAATTAATTAGGAGAAAATGGCTAGCTAGAGCATCTAACTCAGATAGGGACATTCTTTATAACAGTTTTTCTTTGGAACACAGAACAGAAGACTCAAACCTCAAACGTCTGTTCAGGGACCAAGTCAGCAAGCATCTATTCATGTGACTAAGAGGCCACATGTTCAGGTTTAAAAGTAAATTACATGACTATTCATTCTAAGTCTTTTCCCTCCAACTTCCATTCTTCAGCAAGATCCACTGTGTTTTCTACTTCAACTACTCTCAGCATTTCCTTCTGCTTAGACTGACTGGGAAGACACAGAAGTTATATGCCAAGTGAAGAACTCTATGCCAGCAGAGCCTGCTCCCAATGAACAGCTCTATTTCATACTTCCAAGTCAGTAAGTGTTTTGAGACTACAACTAGAGATTTCACAAAGAACGTAAGTGTTTGCACTTCTAGAGAAAGCACATGAATGAAGCAAAAAACTGTCACCCACTGTTTCCAAAGTTCATGTAGTATACAGAGTTATTGCAGCGTGGAAAGCAACATGGTGTGTATCTGACAGCATCTAGATTGAGCTGATATCACCCACCTAGAAAGAGAGGCAAGCCAGCATGCTACCTCTTTTTTCAGTATATATTTCAAACTTAAATGAAAGTTTTCACTTTTTATCTATTCTTTGATTTAGTCTTCAAATGCTTTGTTCCAACTTAAAAACAACCAACCAGATATAATGATGCGTATTCTTGCATTTTGTCATCTAAACCAGATTCTTGGATGGATGAATTACAAAGACTATTATGAAAATATGCTCAGGTCAGATTAAGCAGTTTCAGTAGTGCCTTTTAAGTCAGTTGGCACCAAAACCCCTGTATTTGGCACTGGTGAGGCCACAATTGAGTACTGCATCCACTTCTGAGCCCCTCACTACAAGAAGGACATTGAGGTGCTGGAGCACAGCCAGAGAAAGGCAGTGGAGCTGGTGAAGGATCAGGAGCCTAAGTCCTGTGAGGAGTGCCTGAGGGAGCTGGAGATGTTTAGCATGGAGAAAAGGAGGCTCAGGAGTGACCTCATCACTCTCTACAACTCCCTAAAAGAGGGTGCAGCCAGGTGGGGCCAGCCTCTTCTCCCAGGCAACCAGAGACAGGACAGGAGGACACAGTCTCCAGCTATGTGAGGGGAGGTTCAGGTTGAACATCAAGAGGAATTTCTTCACAGAAGGGATGATTAGACATTAGAATGGGCTGCCCAGATAGGTGGTGGAGTCACTAACCTTGGAAGTGTTTAAAGGAAAGAGTGGACCAGGCACTCAGTGCCATGGTCTGGTTGACACAGTGGTGTTCTGTCACAGATTGGACTCAACCTCTGAGGTCTTTTCCAACCTCACTGATTCTGTGAAAAGAGCACATACAGCAGCACTGCATATACATCAGAGTGTATTTAACAGCACTGCTGAATATGAAATACATACACAAAGGAAGTCACAGAAAGCCCCTGTGCTCTTCTCTTTCGGTCAGTGAGCACCAAGCTAGCAAAAGTGAGGTTGCATCCATGTATGTATTCATCTGCAAGGAGACTGTATCTGTACACACCACACCAAATATCTATTTGCCTCATGCTTAATTAGGGTTTGAATCACTTTCTACCTCCCCCCAAAGGCAACTACTACAGCATTCTTTCACTGCCCTTCTTTGTTATCAGCTGATGATAAGTTGTATTAAACTTCCCCAAGTAAAGTCTATTTTGACCATGATGATAACTGCTGAATGATCACGTCTTTACCTCAATGCACAAACTTTTTTGTCCTATTTTCTTCCCTTGTCCTGCTGAGGAAGGGGAGTGAGGGAACAGTTGGATGTAAACCAAGTCAGCCAGTGTCAATCCACCACAATTTCTCCAAAAATTCCCAAATTGGGGAATAACTTGAGCATATCTTAAGACTTTTCCCCAAAGTTAAGAGAACTTAGGAATGCTTTTAGATTTTTATAAGAGTCCTGCATTCCTGAGCTGCACATTGTTACAACCAAGAGGTCAGTCAGTCTGGCTGTTTCAAAAGCTGAAGAATGCATACCATCTACCAGCAAGATTTAGAATTTCAAATTTATGCATTTGCTATAAAACTGACTTACTGTTTATCTTCTAATAAGCAGAGAGATAATTTGCATAACAAAGTGTAAACTGAAGAAATAGAAGTAATAATCTGTGAGTTTTCAAATGGTTATCACAACATAATGCTTTCCCCTTCTCCCTTTTAAGTTTTCTTCCTGATGCGATCTAATGTAGGGAAAACAGCTACACAAACTCTGCATGCCTGCCAGGACACAAGTCCTCTGTGTACACATACCTTACTTGCACAATGCGCAGCAGAGCTCCTGTTAGACTCAATGGTTATACAGCAAGGTGAGGAGGATGACAGCAGTTCAAGAGAGGCATGCATTGTCTGGGAAGGAGTGGGAAAGATTGGGAGCAACTGCCCAAGTTCTGGTGAGAAGCAGTTCAGTCTTGCTCCTTTCCAGAAGCATGAAACATTCAGGGAGGAGGAAGATGAACTTAAACACATATCAATATAAAACTCCTTGGAGATGCAACATTTAGAGACTGCACTGTTTGATGCTGAGAGGAGGCATTTATTTGGAAAGAATAAACCTCTTGAAGTTAAGGACTTCTGTTCCAAGCTTCTAAAGAGATCCTCAAAAAATACGTGAGGGTGAAGTACATAAGTTATCTCAGGTGCAGAATATGAAGTTCACAAAAATAGGACTGGAAGGCAAGTTGCTTCTTTCCAAAATGCCAATTGTTGCTGTTCAACTGTTTCCACACGGATTTCTGTACTTTAATACATATAAATATATATAAAGCACAATGATCTGCAATTTGCTTGGGAAAAAATAAAATAAAGAGCTGCATTAAGATAGTCAAGATGTAGATGAGTTTATCAGAGTTCAGTCCTGGGGACCACTGAGTCCTCCCTCTGTTTCCTTTTTTACTTCATTACTTTAACTAAAACGTCTCTTAACTTTAACTAAAAAGTCATAAGGGCAGCACCATACACAAATAAAATTTAGGGACTAAGCAAATCAGCAGGACTAAACAGTAAAAAAATTACAAAAAAAGTATACTAAGAATCTAAGCAGGATGTGGGCTATGCTGTCACACTAACAAAAGCAACCTGAATAATAGTTCCTCAAAAATAACTGAGGTGAATAACCACAAAGGGTGTAGGACATGCAACTATATCACATGTTCACAGACAATTTAATATTTGTTTTCATGGTCAACATTAAGTGCTTAATCAAAGGCAACCAGACACATATGTTACCATCATCTGGCACTCTATAAAAAACATGCTTGCACATGCTCCCCACAAACATGCTTGCACAAAGTCACTTCAGTGACTTATGGTATTCTGCAAAAGTACAGGTGATTTGTTAAATTACTGATTCTGAATGTTTGCAACAAACAAAGCCTTAGCAAATATACCTACATATGTCTGTAAGTAGAGATGCTGTTGCATTTGTGATGTATGAAATTTTGAAATTTTGTAAAGAACAGTCACGGACCAATTGGGCAACTATTCATTTGAAGTACAGAGATCAGAGTCAGTCTAGTTAGTGCACTGATCCTCAATGCACAGCCTAAGAAAAATCACTCAAGGGTGAGATCCACACCATCACTCCTTACACAGGAAATGAACACATTAAAAACTACAGAGGCAGCAGAGGCAGTACAGCAGGATGTTGCCACCTGCCTTGTAATACATACCCAGCATCAAGGGCACACTGATCACCTCTACACTGGGCATTTCAGGAACAGATCCAACACAAGAGTGGCCACTGAGTTCTTCAGTAGTTATTATAAAAACACTTATTTTAAAAGAGTTCAAATAAATGGGGGTATGGAAGAAGGCCAACAAAGGATTATTTAGGAGCTGGTAAATAAACAGGGCTGCTTTTTTAAATTGTGCTGGGAGTCCAAACATTCTCTTGATAAGAGATAAGCTTTGGAGAGAAGGCCACTCCTATGAAGACTCAGCTTATGCCACTGATTGCCCTCATCTTGTTTTAAATAACATTCACAACAACATAAAGAGTCAGCACAAGGTACAGGAACTGCTTACACAGTCTCAAGAGACAAAATACTTCCCCTGCATCCAAACCACATTTAGGTGTGAAACAACACAGAAACATGGATCACATTTACTTCAAAGCTTCAAATATTTACTCCCCCTATTCTTACCCACAATAAGTTGCAAAGTTAGATTACAAAAGTATCACATCCTAACTCCAGTTCTGCAACAGACAAACACAGCTCTAACACATAAGCAGTTGTAGCCAGGCAGAAAGGTTTCATAGCCTCTCAGCACACTTAGTAACAAGAGCAAGTCCATTTCTCTATGCAAGATCAAATCCTTCATGTATATAGGATTAGAAAGCAGTATGGATTTTGTTGATTTTTTTTTCCCCTGTACTTATCCATCCCATTTGATAGGAAAAGTCATTCAGAAGACTAATACAATAAACCTGGAAAGATCCCTGTTGCTGCTCCCCCTTACCTCCCCTGGCAGAGAGTTTGTGAAAGTTACACGGTAAATCTACGGAACAGCCAACAGCAGAACCACAACCTGCCACTTCCCCAGGCTCCAGCTTTCAACACAAAATGGTACTCTTCATACTCCTTTATTTGCCTTCTTGCCCAACCTCGTATTTGCCTCACAACACCTCTTTAAAGGCCACACATAGAGAGCAGAGAGAGCACATCCCACAAGGACCTTCAGTGAAAGCAGATAATGCAATAGGTATAAATGCTCCTGTACAACCCAGGATGCATGTGCTGGTCTAATGCATTCTGCTTTCCCTTCCTTTCTCCATTCCTCAAGAAATGCAAGTCAAGTATTCAGCAACTTGGATGGTTCTGTACCATAAACTAAAAGTTACAACTTCAGCACCAAGTGGGCAGTATTACGCACATGTGCACACAAATATAATTCTTTCCTATTATTCTTACCCTTAGAAGGAATTAAAGGCATTGACAGATGCTACAAAGACATCAACTGGAAGATAAAAATCATCAGCACTGGGAAAAGGGTTAACTTTCTTCCCTTGCTCCCATATAAAGACCTCTTTATATTTTCTGATATTTTGATTTAAATTTTAGTAATTTTGGGCAATGTCTTTAAGTCTCTTCCTAGAAGTCTAATTCCTCCTAGCTCATACAGCTTTGTTGTTTTGTTTATTAAAAAAAAAACCAAACAGAAAGTACAACTACAGAATAATATAGAATTTGTGGCAGCAAGAATATTAAAAAAATAATAATTGTGGCAGAGATTGGGCATAAGTCAATGAGCTGAGAACCATGGTGATAGCACTGCTGGTTTCAAGTGCAACTTCCACCACTGAGCTGTGGGCCAGTAACAAATTTTCTAGTGTCCCCAAAACCCCATTTTTTTTTTGGCAACTTCTAATGTGGTGCCTCTCTCTGAGCAGCTGTATAGCCCCTGCTGGAGACAACTGTGTTCTCCCGCCTGGCCCTGGGTCTAAGCCCTGCTGCCCATGCTGCCACAGATACTACAGGTACATGGCACAGACAACATTCTTTGTGCTTCCAAGTCACACAGTATGAGCCAACAGCACTGACCTCCATGAGGGAATCCAAAATATTCCAGTACAAATCACAAGATATTGTTAACCACACTGGAAACAAGAAGTGGCATTACCTGATTACAGCTCCAAGTGAGCTGCTAGGTTTTTGTGTCTTCTCTGACAGGAGACAGTCTCCTTCAGCTAAGGCATTTGCATATATTTAATTATATGAAGCAACGTTAGTATGCTCTTTGAATACTAAGGAAACATCAATC
This sequence comes from Chloebia gouldiae, assembly GCA_003676055.1. Classification (NCBI taxonomy): domain Eukaryota; kingdom Metazoa; phylum Chordata; class Aves; order Passeriformes; family Passeridae; genus Chloebia; species Chloebia gouldiae. The sequence goes on from QUSF01000038.1 coordinate 3,236,419, forward strand.
AAAAAAAGACTCACAAGGCCTTTTTTTAACCTTTACGTATTGATTTAATTTGTCTGTATTCTATCATATGATGCTGAAGAGTATAAAGTAGCTGAATCTCTCCTTTATGAAAATCACATCCCAAAACTGGAAATGACAACACAAACAAAAGATGTAGTCATACCAAGACAGAGATACACAGGATATTAGTACTTATTCATTAAATACTGTTCAATGATTCCTTTTGTAGAAAATAGTTCAACTGAAGAACAAAGCTTCCAGATTTATTATGCAAATAAAAACAACTCCTGCCCCAAAGAGCTAACACCCAATACTTAAAACATCTTATAGCTGAGATCTTGGTGGCATGGTTCTAAAAAACAAGATGCCAGCTACAGAGAAAGGCTCAGATGCACCTACACAGTAAACAACCAGACATTCAGATGCCAGGTAAAAACCCAAATAAACATGGTAACAGCTTTACCCACATATCAGCAGTCCCATTCTACATCATTTTCGCTCACCTCTGCCTTATGAGTGTCCAGAACTATTTTGCCACAGCATGAACTAGGAATACTTCTAGCCTCCTCATTTTGTCTGACCATCAGTCCCCTAACGGCCTGATTTAATTTGAGAACTTCAGAGAATTAAAGCCTTTATCACAGGCACCAGTAATAAAGGGAGGTTTCATTCTGTACCTGATTCAAACAAGCCAGAAGAAATCTCTCAACAAGTTTCAATTGTCTTTGTTGTTTAGCAAACATTTCAACTCTATAACAGGCAAATGTGATGTAACTAATTAATGATCCTGTATTCTCAGCACCTACAGACAGGGCTAGTCAAAACCACCTTAAACATCCAGCAAGGTCATTCAGAGTGTTTGATCTGACTGTGTTTACTGGATGGTAAGTGTGCAGATGTTAACAGCTCCTAAATATGCAGCTAAGAATCCAGGAACACTTATATAAATTTTGCACTCAATTAAGCTTTAGATACACCAACACCTACCTGGATTTTCTACAGCATCACTGAAAAACAGCATGTACCCAGGTCCTTTTAAAAGCCTGGCTTTGGGTATTACTCCTGCTATCTTTAAATATTTTTGAGATACTTTTACAAGGCTTAAATTCAAAATGAAGTTTTTTTTCTGTCTCCTTCTTGGGTGAAATACAATATTTACACTCAGAGGCACAGGCATGTAAAAAATATACAGTGAGACAAAATCACGGAATTAACCCCTTACAAATCACCTGTGATTTGAAGGGGGGAATCTCATAAATTATTCAAGTGCAATTGTAGTCTGCTTGCAGGCAGAATGCTTTAAGACCTTCCAGAAGTGCAAAGCAATATCTGCAGTAAAAGTATTTTCCAAAATGCTCAAAAACATGGTAAGAAACATCAAACTACAATGTGTGAAGACACAGATAAGGTGGAGACAGTGAGAGAGGCAGGATACAGTTTAACTTTCACAAAGCAGCTGTCACTTGAAATCATGTGCCATTTCCACATATAGACTCCCCCCAAATATATTTATTTCCCTGTCTTTAACAGCAGGTGTTGAGTTTCCGATAGGTGAAAAAAACCTGTATTATCAGCCAACTGAACCAGCATGGACAAACCTATACATCTACCTGGATCCTGCTGGGAAACTGTGACTGAAATTTAACTTTGCTGGTCCAATTAAAAGGCAAATCTGGTGCACATCAGTGTTTTTTTCAGATGTTAATAAGTAATCCCACATGCAACTGAAATCAGTGTGCTTGTCTTTGCCTGCAACTCCTAACCTTCTGGCAAGTAAACCTTCTCTCAGTGACCTCTATCTCTGACTCCTTTCCAGCCTAGAACTGGTTAATTACTTTTCATTGTTCCTGTTATTTATGCTACAGGAGAAACCTCAAGCCAGGTCAGCCCTTTTACAAGAAGCAGAAAATTATTTCAGTGTAAAGCTCTTTGTGGCAGAATATATGTCAAAACAGTGGCATCAGAAGCAAAAAGGCTTTAACTTCAAGTTGAAGAACAGACCACTAGCAGGACCATAACCCAGCATCTCCTGGTGGGCTCACTACAGTTGTTACACTGCTCTGCTCGGTTCCACACATAGCTTACGTGCCTTTTCAGCAAATCCATTACAGCTATCATATTTTTCTCACATTATTAAAGAGGTGTCTTTGCAGCATCTTCATCCTTGCCACAACACACAGTTACTCTCATTCATTTCTGTTTCATCCTTCTGACCTTATCTTGGACCCTATCACCTTTCTAGTTCAAGGCGCTGGAGAAAGACAGGGGAAAAGCATGAAAACAAAGTGAGTCAGCACTTCTGAGCAGCACACAAGCATTATTCAGAGCTGATCAGGGTACTCACCACAGTCAGATGAGCATGAGCCCAAGACCACCAAACAACAGACTGGTGAACAAACTTTCCCAAACACCTCAAAATGAGTCACTGGGCAAGGCCACCCCACAGATAAAGCACTTCAGGAAAAGAAATACACTCTCAGCTGCCTCATACCAATGCTGAAAGGCAACAAAGCACACAAGGGACTGTTCTGCCACATTTCTACTTCCCTTACAAAATGCCCACTGCATTCAGCTGAATCACACACCTGATGAGACAGTTGCCTTGACTGGCATAATGTTCTCCCTAACAAGAGAGGCCCACAGCTGCAAAAGCTTTTCCTGAGTAAAGTACATGCACAGTGTCTTACTATGCACCATTGCCCTCCTGCTCCCTTATCAGGACACACTGACAGCAGTAGTAGTGATGATATTAGTTAGGGAAGTGGTGTTCCACATCATACAGTGGAAATCTGAATTCTAATAATTTAAGACCAAATTACTAGTACAAGGTCTAAAGGCCACAAGTGCTCATTTGCCACATAAGAATAGTACCTTGCTACTCTCAGCACCGCTGTGACAGTATCTTCTTACAAAAAGAGATTTGAAGGGGTATTGTTCCCAGTCTTCACCTACCAGCAATAAAATTAAGGGTACATAACAGAAAAAAACAATCCACTCCTTTCAGCATGGCAGAGTACAGTTGTAGGATTCTCTTCCATCATCTGCAAGAGACCTCTTCTCCTACAAAACTCCCGTCTGTTATGGTACAGTAAGTCCATTAAACTGTGAGTGATATACAGCCATCACTCCAGGAGAGCACACCTCACTGGAGAGAGATGAACACTGCTTCAGCACCTCTGCATTTGCACTGGACAGAACAAGATTTACTGTCAAAACAGCTTCCCCAGCAAAATTACTACCTACTGAGTTAAAAGAAACACAGTTAATTATTGTACTCTGACCACAGCATTCTCTGTTCTGTGACTGTGAGCAAGTTGCTAACCCCTGTACAATTTCTCCACTCCTAAAATACATTACCTCCACCTTGTTGTGAGGCACCTACTAAAATCTGTTAAAGTGCTTGCCAACAACACAACTAAACTTTACTTAAGGGCAACCTTTATCCATAAGCAGCTTGCAGTATGTTCTCTCTTCTCTGCAGGCTTCCCAATATATTCTTCCACATGAAACCTGGTCCTGTCATCCATAAAACAGATTTAAAGTTTCATCTTTTGATAGAGCTTATTCAGTCATTCTTAATGCAAAAGACTAATAGGGAAGAGGAAAGCTACATATAACATTTACACTAAATTCTAAAGTGAATAAATATGTGTTTTAATCCATAGCATTTGGAAAACCACACCATTGTATCAGATATAAGTAGTTAAAAGAAAACGACATCATTTAGAGCACATCAACTCGTTCTACTGATCCACGCAGTCGGTCATTACACAGAAGTAGTCCTGGCAAATATAAACAGACCTCTGTATGTCTACACCAATCTTATCCTTCACACAAGAAGTTAGAGAAAAAAAAAAGGCTGCAAATTTCAGCTTAAGTTGTTTCACAACAGTTTCTCTACTCCAGCAGTTTTTAATTCTTTTGCTACTCACTCTAGTGTGAAGTCATTATCAGTACAAGCTGAGGCTACAATTGCCTGGTACAACTTCCTGGGCCGGAGGCATAATTGTTTTTAAATATATGCTTGGGTTTTTTTGTTTGAGAGTTTCTGGCATCCTTCTACCTTCTAGTAAAGCATTTTCAGTTTTCCTGTAGCAGCAAGGTTGCAATCTCCCACACAAGCACCTGCATAAGGTATATCATTCTTAGATGTCTGCACAGGGACTTAAAACACGACTTTTAGAAATGTGTAACAAAGATAAGGATCAGGAGTCTTGGTGTGACAGTGCTAAAACAGATTCTTTCGTGGGTTATCTTTTCAGCCATTCGAGTGAGTGCTCACTTGTTGAAATAAATGCTAAAAAGCATTACTTGTCATTTAAATAATGTTCACCACATGATATCAGCCGACACACCTTAACTCAGTTCGCGGCCATTATTTAATTGGGCTTAAACATCTTTATGAACAGACGCCGATAGGCGAACGGCAGAGCTCCTACAACACGTGAGCACGTCACCAGGGAGGCAGGCTGCCCCTCTCCCCGCTCAGCTCACGGGCTCCCGGGCACGGTGGACGGAGCAGCTGCCGCGACAGACCCGCGCCCGCCGCCCGCTCCGGACCCGGCCGGGGCACGCCGCGCTCGCTCACTCTGGAGCGGCGCCTTCGGGGAGGCGGCACCGAGCGGGCGATGGCACCCGCCCGCTCCCGGGGCAACCGCACCGCCCGCCCCATCCCCGGCCACCGCCAGCCGCGCCGAGCGGCCAACACCGAAGGGAAAGTGGAAGGGGCGGCACGCCCGCCCGGCGCGGCAGAGCGGGGCTCGGCGGGGCCGGGCCGCCGCAGCTCCGCCGTTTCCACGGAAACCCCGGCGCGGGCAGAGCTCGCCACACAAAGGGGATCGCAGGCGGCAGGAAAATTCTCGGCGGCCGCGGGAGAAACGGCCGGCGACGAATAAATCGGGAAACTTGTACGCGCAGCCCACCGCCCTTCTCTCCCGCACGCCCCGCCGGCGGCTGCCGGTCCCTCGCCTCGCCGCCACAGCGCGCCGTGGGGCGGCAGCGGCAGGGAGGGGCTGGCTCGGGGCTGGTTTGTCCGCCCAGAGCAGCGCGCCGGGCGGAGAAGGGAGGGCGGCCTCGCACCTGCGGAGCGCGGAGGGCGCCAGGGACAGAGCACGTACCTGGCGCCGGCGGGCCTGGGCGCGCGTGCCGCGCTGGGGCGCCGGGAGCGGGCGGCGGCCGAGCCGCACCGGCTGCCACTACTTTGCACGCGGCGGGAGCGGGCGGGCGGCTCGGGCGGGGCCGCCAGGCTCCACCCGCCGGGCGGCTCCACTCCGGGAACAGGGCCCCCCTCGCCTTCCCTTCCCGCCGTCATCATGTCACTTCCTCCGGGGGCGGTGGGAAGGGGCGACCCCTCCCCGCGCCGGTCTCGCCCGCCCTTCGGGGCGCCGCCAGAGCGGAGAAGGACAGATCCCGGCGCTGCGCCGCGGCTGAGGAAGGGCTGCGGGCTCCGAGGAGGGAAGGGGAGCCGGGGAAGCGGCGACCCGGGAGAAGAACCGCGGCGGAACGCCCGTCACCGGCCCTGGTCGGTACAGAATGCTCGTCATCCCTTACCGGGGCAAACGCGGGGTGATGCGCACCTGTGACTATCTGACCCTTCAAGTAGAAACCGGGCAACAAAAAGGAACTCCACGGCCTGGATGCTGTGGAAAAAGATAAATGCCGTGGCAGCCATCCAAGCACCGAGTACCCTGACACACAATACTCACTGTATGTGACAACGCAAACATTTGCTGCCAGGCTCTGATTGCGGGGTGAAAGGCAGCTTCCATGAATATGGAACAGCAGGAACTGAGTCTATTATAAACACCCAAAACATTGGAAGGTGATGGTGACTGGGATGACACATCACTGGGACAGCACTGTCAGCTGCTGGATATCTGGTTATATAGCAGGGGTGGAGGGTTCCTGAGTCTGGGGGCTGGCAGGCAATGAACTGGATAGAGCAAAGTCCCGTTACAGTCCCAGTCCATACCAGCCATGTAGAATCCCTTTCTACCTTCCATGTAAGATGAACGCAGATTAAACACTCGTCATGGTTTAACTCCAGTGGGCAGCTACTGGCTAGGCATCAGTCAGTGTCTGCTGAGCGCTCGTACTGTGCATCACTCATTTTTTCCGGGGTTTTATTTGTCTCTCTCCTTTTCATTATGCTTATCGTTATTGTTGCTATTATCACTATTGCAATATCAAGGCTGCTGCTCAAGGGAGGAAAAGCCTGGAGCTGAGGGTAGCCACACCACAGGCAGTGTTCTCCCTGGCCAGAGCACTTTGCTGCAATACCTGAGCAGGGCAGTGGCAGCACAGTGCAGCTTCACTGACAGTCCTAGACAAGATGAAGCAACAAAACAGGTCTAAAGATTGTACAAAGAGTGTAAGGCCACAGCTGGAAACAGAGCTACAATAGGGTTGGAACACAAGGCAGGAGACCAAGCAAAATGTGCATGCATCTACTAGAAAGCTCTGACAGGGACTAAAGGCCCAGACCTGGGCTTAAATGGAGCTCTGGCCCATGGGCCGTGTGTGTGGGTCCCAGGGGAGGCTGGTCAGGGCTATCAAGGTGTAACTATGCCATCAGTGCCCTGACAGGCTCCTACTGATGGGGTGTGTTGAATGTACTCTTTGGGAGGTCAAGATTTAGTCACCTTCTTCCCATTTAGTCATGGAGGAGTTGAATCTAGCTCACTGACCTGTGCTTTAGCTGCTGAACTGCTATGTGGCAAGAGATTGGTAAAGGGAACTCCTCTAGCCATATTTTAAAAGTCTGACCCCGTGGCTGCATTTGGAAAAAGGGCTAATTCCAGGCAGAGGGAAAAAATTAAAATCTGTGAATGAGGCACTTAATTATGGAGAATAGTTGGGTTTGTAGCACAGCCATGTCCAAAGCATCCCCAACCACCTACATGAAGCAGCTTTGTGAACTACATGTACATATCCTTGGCATATTACTCCAAGGTATCTTATTCAGCTTCTAGGTAACATCCTGAGAGCCAAGACTCCAAAAATCAGGCACTCTGATGCTGAGTGTGGTAGTTTGTCAACATGTTTTACTTAATTTTCCTTGAAACTAAACTATCTGCAGCAGGTTATTTTTATGTTCTGATTTTCTGTGAAGCCATAATGAAAATCTGTCGTTTTTGCTTTCATTAGTGTTAAGCTGCAGCTGAATGTAATAGGCTTTATGGATGCTTTGCGCCTGAGAAAACTTTCCACTGAGGGGCAAATTCTAGTTTTGATCCTGTACATCTATTTTTCAAAAGACTAACCAGGAATATATGAATAACAAACCCCTCTTATTTAAGTTGGGGATTAAAAAGTAAGTCTTATGAAACTGTTAGATACTATGTTAATGACTGAAATTGAAAAGCAAGTAGAAAAAATTACTTCTGAGCTAAGAGCAGGCCTTGTGATGTTCTCACTGAGTATTTTCCAGGGGGTGGAACAAGGAGGATAAAAAGGAATCAGATTCTCTTTCTGTAAGCTCTGCCCTTCAGAGCACTGAATAGAGTATGTCTCAGTTTTGGCATTCTTTGTACTGAGTGCTTGGTTTGCAACCTTAGTGCAGTTTTTTTTCCTTGTTGCTGGTGGGGATGCAAATACTTTATTTGCATTGGGCAAGATTCAAGAGTTGAATCAGGAACTTAGACCAGGCAGTGATGCCTCCCTACTATCCATTACTGTGTGAAATGGATGATTTTTGGTGAGTTTACCTGTAAGAAATAAACATAACAAAAACATGATAACAATAACAATAACAAACCAAAACCACAAAAACAAACCCCAAACCACTCTTGTCCCTCCAGTCCCACTGGGCAAAGTGTGCCCTCCATTTGGTGAGGAAGCCAGGTATCTGTCATGGCTCAAGCAAAGTTAACTGCTGCTTCTCACAGCTGGACCCCAACCCTGTTCACCACATGCACTTTTAAATAACTTGTGAATTTGACTTCAGAAATTTCATTGCAGGCAAGAGCTTGTCTGTTCTGGAAAGTTTTGCAGTGTTACTTATGCCAGCCTAGAGAAAAGAGGCAGCACCCCAGTTTTGGATGCTGCCAAACTGATAGGGCGGATACTAGCATAAGGATATACTGGGGTATACTGCCATGAGCAGCTGGACTCAAGAGGTCCAGTTTGCTCTTGCTGCATGTCTTATGGTTAGAATCTCCAATAGCTAATAAGATGTGAGTTATAACAGGCTTGTTTCCTGCATTTAAAAGCATTCATATTGGTCCTCTTCTGTGTAAGACTGAGTATAATAAAGGCTGAACTGCACGCTGTCCCTCATGCCAGCAATAACAGGAAGTCTTTCCTGTACTTGGCTTATCCGTCTTTATGAAAACTGTGGGAAAATAATTGTGTCTGAGATCTCTGCTGCTTTTTGGGATTGATTAAAATCAGCTAACAAGGTCAGGCAGGAATTATAGTAAGGATTGATGTCTATAGTATGACTGCATAATCCTTTCCCACTAGGAAACCACATGAAAATATCTATACATAGGTTAATATAGGCTGACAGTTTATTTAAATATGGAAACCAAAACTGATGCAATGCACTGTAGTAATGATAGAAGTCAAAATGTGGATGCAGATGGAACAGTTTAAATAGGCCAGTGCGGGAGTGGTATTGAAAATCACACCCACTCCCTGTGTAATTAATTTTTCTGGGCAAGCTTTTCTAGTGTGGACTAACCCCAACTGTGACACCTGCAATCTTCTCCTCTACCTCAGCTGCACAGTGGATCCACTGGTTTCATATAGAAACTCCCACTTCCCCTCAAAGAAGCCGCACTGTGTTCACAAACTGAAGCATCCTGTTAAAACTAGACACTGTGGCCACAATTAATTTTAGAATAGACTCATTCTTTAATTGAATAGGCATTAGCAAAAAAGCTCTATGAGATGAGTTACAGGAATTTGAGCTCCAGACTGTCCAATTTGATCCTTTACAAAGTCTAGTCCTACAGAAAAAATGAGATGCCAAAACTCGTTTCTTTGAACATACTTATTCTTTCAGTATGCTTTATTTTCTGCAACAAATCTATGATTACTAATCAGGTATGTGAATTCTTCACAATTTTCAAATACAATTCTTTTAGTAATACCAAGCATCCTACCGTACAAAATGTTTTCCAAGTTAGTCTTTTCAGAATTACACCAAATATTTTCATATCTGCTGACATCCATTAAATAAATACTCCTTACACATGTGTAAATACTATTTCTATAGCAGATTTAAGTATTCAACTTGAGCCTACCTATGAGGAGAAGAGGATCCTTTGTTTCACTTTACACACATATCTACTATAAATGTCACAGATTTGTTTTTCTTGTTTTCTTAAAACTTTATTAAAGTGAAGACTTCTGCATGGACCACTTTGGGCTGAAACTTCATAACTTGGGTGACATATCAGATATTCTAGACACACAGAGACATGCATGCACACACATACAAACACCTACCCCATGACAGGAGGAAATCTTGCAGCTCTGATTAAGTGTGGTTCAGAGTGTGACAAAATCGTCAGGGCTTCAATGGCACCTTGGAAATGCAGAGATGCAACATCTGTTTCTGGCATGGTCATGAGTGCATGTGGGTGGAATTTCTCTCAGACCTTGGAAGATCTCTTTGGAGCTGCAAAGGTAAGGGTTGTTTAGAGGGTACTCAGGAAACTGCAGGAAAGCTCAGATGAAGAACTGTAGAAGAAAAATCTTGGTCTGAACACTTGAAAGCTGGAGTAGCACAGACCCTGTAAAAAGAAATGCTGTTTATGCATAACTGTTTACATAAAGGAAGCACAGCACATTGGCTGCTCTCCAGATTTTCAAGGGCAATACCTGATTTGCATATGTAGTTACAGAGACATTTACAGTCAGAAACAAATCACACTATTATTCCTGTTGCTTGCATATGTACATTTCCTCACCTAGAAGAGGGCATAACTACTTCAGTATGATGAGAACAAGGCTGCTTTATGCCACAGTAGTGTGTAAAGTTGAGCTATGTGAGCCTGCCATTTTGAGCTTTGTACAAATTTACATAAGATGGTAATCCCTGCAATAAGTGGGGTCTTCTTGATCTAACTTGTAATTAATTCTGTAGCAGTGTTCTCACCCTGTGAATGGCTGTGTCCTCACCCCACCCATAAAAGCAGCTTTAAGCCACACTTAGAGCATTCATCTTCATTCTGCCAGGTAAAAACTCTAGTTCCATTGTCAAATTTACATTGAAGTTAGTATTTGATTATCTGTTCAATTACATAGGATTGGAAAGGTCATTTAAAAAAACCTTGAAGAAGAGCCAGGAAAAAGACTCATCCTTATACATTGCTCACTGAAGAATACATTACCTGCTGCATGTCCTCTCACCAACCCCACACTACACTGTCCATACTGGAAATACAGGACAGGACTAAACTCTCATCTTACCAGCTGTAGCTGTCTCCTACATGGTGATTTTGTAAAGACAGCTTTATCTGAAGGGATAAAAAGAGCTATTTCCCAAGAAGGGTCTACTTCCCAGGAAAATTATGGGATAAACCATGGTTTGAGATAATCACTAAACAACAGTCTTTATATAGGGTCTTCGTATGGATAGCAGATATAATTTTTTCAATTTCTGTGTAGTCTTAAGTATTTGAAGAGCAGATTTTTAATCTGTATACTTTAGTAGAGCCTACTAATGATTCATAAAGTCTTACACTTTAGAGACATTGTGTGAAGTATGGTTATTGGTCACTCAAGGGTTAAATTTAGTAGTACACCTTTTAGACTAATCCTCTGTGTTAGCAAATTTGACTCCTCAAAAATGGAGCTAAGTGACATTCTCTACTGTTGCTTTCATTCTCAAAATGAGCCACTGGTTGATGAAATAGATTTTTAGATATAAAGGCATTAGCTAAAAGCTAACTGGATAAAAGCTGGATACTTACAGTTTTTGTAAATGTCTGTTACACACATTAAGGAATGAAAAAATTTGAAACATCATTTTTGGTACTAAATTGCAAAAAGAGATTGCATGATACTTGATAACAGGAAATTCAAGCAGCATTAGCAGCTCAGGACTTAGAGAAAATGAGTGAAAGGGCCAGGTAAGATCTTGTACTGGTTTTGTCTTGGGCTGTCAAATATTTGTGATGTGAAAAATATAGTACACTACAGACTGCTTTATCCCACTAAATAGAGCAAATCTGCATTCTGTGAAAAGAGTACAGGACACTGTAGTTCCTCTAATTTCTTCCTGTTGACCTTTCTTCTCTACTGAAGTGATGGTTTAGGGAACCTATATATTTCCAGTGTCCCAAGAAGTCGTAGCTCTTCATTTTCTATAATTTGGCCTGATCTTGCTCCCAGTGGCATTTCCTTGATTTCCTTGATGCAGACACAGTTTCAGAACTGCCTATTGAATAAGGATCCTGTATTAAGAAAATTACTACCTTCCAGAAAAAAGGAAAATAGTTCCTGAATCTAAAACTTATAACTAAGTATGGAAACCTTAGAACAGAAGTGTTTTTACATAAAATAGTTGAAAAGCTCTGGCTTCTACTAATCATTTACCTGTGAATACTAATCATAGTGTTTTATATATGTTTGATTCCAGTTGTATATCATGTCATGCTATCCCACAGCCTGTTCATGGGGCAGAATTTAAAAGGATTTGCCAGGAATCTAAGAAAGGCAAGTAGTCCAGGGATTCATTTTGGTAAAAGCAAACTAGGTAATATTGCCATACCACTTCAGAAGTTCTCTATAACCATTATCAGACACAAAAGATCAGGCCATTTTGTAAGAGCTTGCTTTTACCTCCAGCTGCTCCCATGTGATGTCTATGTTCTTGACCACCTCATTCCTGTGTGGCTTCCAGCACAAATCACAGTACCCCCCAGGAGAGTTTCACTGTAAGGGCCCTGGTTCTCTGTGTACGCTAGAAATCAGCCTTTCCATCATTTTGGTTTGAGCTGGGAGGGATCTTAAAGATCATTTATTTCCAGGGACACCTTCCACTAGACAGGGTTGCTCAAAGCCTTATCCAGTCTGGCCTTGAACACCTCTAGGGATGAGGCATCCACAGATACTCTGGGCAACCTCTGCCAGTGCCTCACCACCCTCTGAGTAAAGAACTTCTTCCTGATATCTAATCTAAATCTACCCTCTTTCAGCTTAAGGCCATTCCCTCTTATCACTACATGCCTTGTAAAAAGTCCCTCCCCAGTTTTTTTGTATGCCCCTTTCAGATACTGAAAGACCACAATGAGGTCACCCTGGAGCCTTCTCTTTTCCAGGCTGAACAACCACAGCTTTTTTGGCCTGACTCCATAGGAGAGGTGTTGCAGCCCTCTGATCAATTTTTTTTTGGCCCTCCTCTGGAATGGCTTCAGGAAGTTCACATCATTCCTATGCTGGGGGTTCCAGAGCTGGATGCTGCACTCCATGTGGGGTCTCATGAGAGTGGAGTAGAGGAGGAGAATCACTTCCTTTGACCTGCTGGCCATGCTGCTTTGGATGCAGCCCAGGGTCCATCTTTCCTTACTTAATGGCACAAGCTTCCCCATGGTATCTTTTTCTCTACTGTTCTTTGATTCTGTAAAAAGCAAGCTGAAGCTAGGGGATAGCTAGGGGTATGAATGACAACAGGCCATGGAGGTAGTCAGCAGTCTGAATCCAGCAAAAGACAGTGGCAAATCAGAGTCTGTTTATTCAGGCAACTCCTTTGTAGTCAATGTGAAACTGCGTTGTGAATTTGAAATTGCAATCCACTTCCTTTGGGAAAAAACCACTGCAATACATAGTAGATAGAAGGCTCTTACAAACCATTGGCAGGCTGTTCTGAAACCAGTCCTCAGGTTCCTTGAGCATCATATTGCTTGAAACTTCTGGGTCCCTTGTCACCAATTTAATACTTTCATCAAACCTGAGGCAAAGGCCTTGCTTCAAATACCTCTCCTACAGGAAACTGTGCTAAATGACTTTATGGCTAAATGCCCAAATAGCTCAGCCAGAAATTGGGCAGTGAAGTGGGAGCACTTGGCCCTGGAGGAGTGAACCTCCATGAGATGGCCAGCTAAACCGAGTACTAAGATACTAAAGTGGTACCCTAGAACAGTCATTATGTGTGGCTTTATCAGAGGGCTGCCTGCTTCACAAATCCCTCATGGAAAATTGTTGGATACAGTGCATGGAATGGACTGTTTTCTGAGAAAGATTTATTTTATAGCTCAATATCAGAATTGCTTAACTAGGCATGTGTTTGTATTAGATGGTAAAATGATGTTTTACAGAAAATGCAGTAGGAAACACAGAAGTACCAAAGCTGGATGCAGTACATGTCAGATCATTTATGTGTGATGTATTAAAAACTCATGGGGACAAAAGACTTGGGTTGCTGTTAGGGGGCACCTCTTGCTCTAACAGAGAGTCCTCAGTGTCATCTTACTGTAATTTGTTACAGGAGTTAGGTGCCCTAACCTTAAGTCATCAATATTAACAAAAAACCAGCTTGCTGTGCACATGCACATCCTGGTGAGGCTGTGTCCTCATCAGCTCCTGAGCTCAGCCCCAGCTGTTTGGTGCAGGTTTAGTACAACCATTCTTAGAATGATTTGACACTATTTAATTTGCATGCTCACTTCTATGCTAGCAGTATGTTATTAATCATACAAACCACACTGATTTATATTTTTTTCCCAACATGAATAACATAGCCAATATAATTTCCTACTCATCAACTGCCAGATTACTAAGAATCACTGGTCCAGGAAACTGAGCTCTGGGATCTGACAGTCAGTCACCTGGCAATTCAACCATAAAACAGTCTACATAAGTACTCTCTATCTACTGCTTTTTACAAATTTTTTGAATCATAGGTGCCTCAAGTATTAACAATCAAACCAACAAAGCTTGCTGCCTCCTAGGCTTGGTATCCATAATGGTAGCATGAATCAGAATTGGCTACACTGACTGCAGTAAACTGACAGCACTGAGCAATCCCATTTCATTAATAAGAGCATCTCATCACCAGCTGCTCCTTGGAGACAAATAGCTGCATCTGGCATCCTAAATATTGCTTTCACTTGCCACCCCAAGAGACTAGTAGCATTTGAGACATCAGTGACCTCATAGTCTGAGTTTTTTGTACACTGGAGTTTTTGTACTCTTCTATCCTGATGTCTGATTTTTCTGTTCTTTTTCTTTACAAGGGGAATCAGAAACAGTAAAATAAAAATGAAATGAAATGAAATGAAATAAAATAAAATAAAATAATAAAATAATAAAATAAAAATAAATAAAATAAAATAAAATAAAATAAAATAAAATAAAATAAAATAAA